>ML813840.1:54608-74319 GCA_009831015.1 Picea engelmannii | reverse complement strand
CCCAAGACATTACCCAAATTCCCTTCTTCTACCCCCCACTTGAAGTCCAAGCATCCCAGGTAGTTGCAACCCTTTCCCTTCCTAACATGGTGCTTGCCATCCCTGTATGGTATCTACATCCACCTGCGATGGTTCCTCAACCATCTCTCCCCCCTCAGACACAGGGAATACCGATGAAAATTCCAGTACAGGCTCCACCACACCACCATCCCCCCCCCACTGTTGGCACCATCGTTGCTGCTAGGGGCAGATGAAAGAAGAAACACCCAACAACTCCACTTCCTCCCCGAGTTCAACCTCCTTGCGCACTATGCAAAAGAGATGGGCACCCCACTAATTGATATCCTAGTCTTCTCGAGTTACGCAATCTAATCCAACTCCCTAGAGCAACCACATTGCTCACCACTTCACTGAGTACGTCCACTGCTACTCTAGAATCCTCCACTACAGGCAACAAAGGGTTGCGAACCAAATTCTCTTGTGCCATATGCTCTGAATATGACCATTATACTCATCATTTCCCAGCTCTACCTCAATATCACCAAACCTTAGCCGCAGTATGCCAAACGTCTCGGCCAAAACCCGCTCGAACACCTTCTACCGAGGCTCACATTACTGATATTTGATACATTTCATCGTCAATACCTGCACGAATGAGGCACTCTCCATAGTGTTATTATGTCCAACGGTCCCTCACACCATGTACAAGATATCGCGTTTGCATCATCACCACTAAAGGACAACGACACTTTGACAGTTCCCCCTGTCATCTCCCAGGATCCCCTGTATTCTCGCATTTTTCACTGTGACGAAGATATCCTGGAATAACTCACTACCCCTAATTGCCCATGGAATGCTCTCCATCATAGAGCACTTTTTCTTTCACAGGAGGCCTTTCACCCTTCTACCCAAACCTCCATATGCGCAATCAAAACCAAGGATTTTATCCCTTCCAGGCATATAGCCTGGTTCAATGACCCTATCCCTGCCCCATATGCTTTGAGGAAGGAAACATGGCCAACATTTCCCCCACCATCAAAATCAACATTTGCATTAAACTGAGAATTTTAGAAGAAATCACCATTGGTGTCGCATGCTCCCCTGAAGAAATCACAGCTTACAAAGCTCTCCTTTAGGAGTAACAGGATATTTTTGCCTGGTCATATACGGAGATGCCTGGACTTGATCCATCTATCGTCGAACATTGAATCGACACTTGGCCAGATATCACCCCAGTTCATTAAAAGCAGCAACCCCTTCACCTATCCAAAGTTGTGGCTATCAAAGCTGAAATCGACAAGTTACGCTCTGTCGGGTTCATTTACCCCATTACGTACACTTCGTGGGTATCCAACCTCATTCTTGTTAACAAAAAATAGGGCATTATTTGTGTTTGCACAAACTTTTGTGATATCAACCATGCTTGTCCCAAAGATAACTTTCCAACCCCCTTCATCAACCAAATTATCGATGATTGTGTCGGCCATGAAACATTGTCCTTTATGGATGGCTTCTCTGACTATAGTCAAATCCAAATCCATCTAGTAGATCAGTATAAATCTTCTTTTACTACCCCTTGGGGAACCTTTGCTTATCGTGTCATGCCTTTTGGACTCAAGAACGCAGGTGTTATGTTTCAACAAGCCATGACCTATGTTTTCCATGATCTTGCTCACATCATCCTCGCTTATTTAGACGACCTCACTACTCGATCCAAAATGCGAACTCAACATTTAGACGACTTACGCATCATTTTCCAATGATGTCACCAGTATAATATCCACTTGAACCCCCTCAAGTGCGTATTTTGCGTCATTGTCGAATGCCTCCTTGGGTTCATTGTTTCCCAACACGACATCACGGTGGACCCCCTCAAGGTAAGAGCTATCACGTAAATTCCCCCACCATGGAATTTATGTCAACTGCAGATCTTCTAAGACAAAGCCAACTTTTTACGTCGCTTTGTCCCAAACTATGCCACTCGCATGCATGGTTTCCTCCGCCTACTGCGTCATGATATCCCCTTCCGATGGGATGAACATTCTCAAACAACTTTTGATGACTTAAAAGCTGCATGATACAACGCTCCTTTGATTATTCCTCCCGACAATGATCGCGATTATATCCTCTACTTGTTAGCCTTGACCGTCTCAGTAGCAGGAGTTCTCATCCAACTAGGGGAAGACATGCGTGAACATGTCATTTACTACATCAGTAAAAATCTTTCAGGGCCACCCTTGAAGTACAATCATGATGAGAAACTCACCTTAGCAATTGTCCTCGCAGTCCAAAAGTTGCGCCATTATATCCTGCTTTGAACTACCAAGGTTGTAGCAAATTCCAACCCCATGCAATACTTGCTTAGTCGTCGACAAATTAATGGCAAATTTTCCCGATGGATCGTCATCCTCCAGGAATATGACCTAGAGTTCTCAACTCCCAAAAGAAATAAATCACTTGTCCTCGTCGAACTCATTACGACTTTTCCCCTCGGACATTAAATGATCCCCCATCAATACGAATTTCCCCGACGAACACCTCTTCTTCATTCCCTTCGATGACCCTTGGTACGACGACCTTCTTGTCTACCTTCGGACGCAGAATTTTGGGTCTCACCTCTCTCAAGATGATCATCGACTCATTCACCATCAAGCCCCTCGATATCTCCTCATCAGAGACATCCTTTATAGACGTGGGGTAAACACCATCCTTCGTCGATGTTTGACCATCGACGAAGCTAACAGAGTCTTAAATGATTGCCATAGCAGTGCTTGCGGTGGTCACCTCTCAGGTATGTCCACCACCCAAAAAATCATTCGAGCAGGCTACTTTTGGTCCACATTGTTTCATGACTGCATCCACGCTGTCAAGTGATGCGACAAATGCCAGCTCTATGCAAACAAAGCATGAGCGCCACCATCTCTTCTACATCCAGTCATCACCGCTGACCCCTTCTGCAAATGGGGCATAGACTTTATGACTTGCAATCCTCCATCTAGTAATGGACACAAGTACATTGTCGTGGCAGTCGATTACTTTACCAAATGGGTCGAATCCATGCCCACCTTCAATAATATCGTCGACACAGCAACACGTTTTTTCTTCAACCATGTCATTACCCAATTCGGAGTCCCACTACAGTTAGTGTCTGATCACGGTAAACACTTTGAGAACAAGATCTTTGTGGAACTCTCCTCAAAGTTAGGTTTTTCCCATGAGTTTGCCTCCCCATACTACCCTCAGTGCAACGAACAGGTTGAGGTTGTCAACAAAGTCCTCAAAACAATGCTACAACATAATGCAACAAGCATAAGACCAACTGGGATCATATGTTGTTTTCCACGTTATGGGCTAATCGCACGACGGTCAAGACTGCCACCGGTTTTACACCGTTCCACCTTGTCCATGGGATCAAAGCCACCCTCCCTATCAAGTGTGAAATCCCCACGTTATGCACTGTTATCGAGCTATTACCTGACATTACTCCAATGGAGAAGCGCTTGCTGAACTTAGAGTCATTGGATGAAGATCATTGATCTTCATTACAGAACAACGAGGCAACTAAAAAATGGTCCAAAGCCACCTTCGACCGCCATGTCAACCTTCGCTCTTTCAACGAAGGGGATCTCGTCTTAGCCTACGATATCGCCCACAATACCTTTAGCCATGGGAAATATGAGTCATTATGGCATGGACCCTACATCGTCCAACACTGCCTCACTAAGTGAGCATACATACTGGCCTCTCCAGAAGGTTACCCTCTCAAATAAATTGTCATCGGGTTGTACCTAAAGAATTTTTACGCCGAAGTGTATCCATTCTACCTTAGGTTTTTCTTTGTTCACATTTGTAGAGTTTTTAGTCTTCTTTTTTGCCACCACTCGTCATGTCTGATCTACCATCTATTTTATTGATAGATGCATCCTCCATAGGCCTACCACATCGGTTACGCTGACGGTGCCAACCATTGGACCCAGAATCTCGCTTGGGCCTTCTATACCCCCTAAAATGTGTTCCTCCACTCCATTGGTATATTTTTGGGCTCGACCACCAACAACCAAGCTAAATACGTTGTTGTCATTGGTCTCCTCGCCGAGGCTAGTCACCGCCACATTCGTCACCTTAGTGTTCTCTTAGATTCCCAGCTCGTCGTCCTGTAGCTCAACAATGTATATCGGGTTTGCGATCCTTGCCTCTTTCACAAATACCTGCAAGTTATACTATTATCTCGCAACTTTGATTCAATCACATTTACACATATTCCAAGATAATTTAATCAAATAGCAGATAATATGGTTAACCTAGTGCTATATTGGCATTTATCACATCAAAACATCATCACATATACATAAGCATCATACATCTGTCACAGCATATAGATTAGACATCAAAACTCATCAAGAAACATAAACACATGTAGACATGAAAGAGCCAAATATATATATATATATATATATATATATATATATATATATATATATCCTCAAAATAGTGTCACTAATGTTTACAATATACAAAATACATCGCTCGTAGGCCAGTGAGTCCCCTAACCCCTATAGGTACAAAATGGGTAACCCCTACCCTATACAAAATGGGTATCAACTACCCTATACAAAATGGGCTCGTAATGCTATATAATACATAACTCGACACTCATGGTGCCCCCAGAGCTCCCCCCAGGTCCTCTATCAATTGGAAGATCCCCACCAACTGGGGGCTCTCCAGGTCCAGGGGGTAGTCGACCAGTTATCGTTTCCCCCACTACAGTCGCCCAATGGATAAGAGTCCGGCACTCCACAGGTACGCTCATGCACTGCTCTAGGACCTCCTCGTCCTGAATGCAAGCCCACATCGCCTCTGGCACACCCTGCAACACCTGCTCGAAGCGACGACGCAGGTCATTCAGCATCCCTCTGGTCACTGCCTACGGCGCATGCGTCGGTCCAACACCAGCGTCATCTAGTCTTCGCTTATTCCCTACCAGCGGTGCATGTGTTGGTCCAGCAACAACATCATCCCGTCTTCGCCTCTTCCCCACCCTCATCTCTGTTGGCTGCGGTCGTACCGGTCCTCGACGAGCCAACTCCTCGGCCATCTCTGCCTCACGGCCTCGGGGCCCCACATCTGCAAAACAACACCAAAGGTAGATTCATCATCCACATGTACATATATAATCATATGTTATGCTATCAAAATCACAAAACATAAATAACATAGACATACCTCGAATATCCCAATCCTCCCCTGAAGGCAGCATCATGTCGGGGTCATGCAGGTAATCCATACCAGTGTAAGGATATTGTAGTATCACCTGTGGCATCTGTCACCAAACGTGTGCCACCATGGTCGTGAGGTAATGGCCACCCTCTCTTCCCTCATGATGAGCCAACACATGGGCCCACCGCATCAGACACAGCTCTCACGACCCTATAGGCTCCAGCAAAATCCTCGGGCGCAACAGGGTCACCCTCTCCAGAAACCAAGCCACCAAGATGGAGCCAAAAGAAAAGTCACCGGAGTCGGATGTCCGACACTGGTGAATCTGCCCCATCATCCTGGAGTGCAACATAAGCCCCCAGACAAAGTGGTCCCCATCTAGGACTGTCTCCACAATCCTCAGCTGACCTCCTGTGATCCGCTGAGTCCCCGAATACCTGTAGATCCTCACCACCATGGCGACGATACACTCCGTTAGGAGGTCCTTGATCCCCTCGATCCTGATGACAAACCCTGACATCAGGTGCGGCCCTGTGCAGTGGCGACGCACCAGGTCACCCGCTCTCTCATCCCCTGGCAGCTGGGGGTTAGCAGGAAGGGCCATCCCACGGAATGGGAGCCCCATTAGAAAATTAACATCCTCGATAGCCGAGAATGTAAGATGCTTCCCCCTGACAATAAAACATTATAGATCAGTGTTTCACATAGTGATCAGGTACTGGAGTAGGAAATCCAAAGACTATATCAACTGGCAGTCGAAGAATTTGAGAAACCCGCAGGCTGCCAAGTGACTCCGAACTCCCGGCTCTTGTCTAACCACCTCCCGGAGACGCTCCCAGTCTCTCTCTCTCCAATGTATTGGCATTATGCTCTTCGGTCAATGTTGATCACCTGCATCCACACAAAAACACTTGGTCAACCCTCATCATCCATAAAAAACATCCAAAAATTTAAAATTTCAAACACCCTTAGCCTTACCTCCAGTGCGCGGATTTCACCCACACAGGTGTGCGTCTGTTTTTTTCACAGTTGCACACTAATGCACAACTGTCTGAGAAATAGTTGTGCATCAATGCGTAGCTGTCACCCCGACAGGTGTGCATACATGCGCACTTATCCTCTACACAATTGTGCATTGATGCGTGGTTGTCTAAGAAACAGCTGCGCACAGTGCGCAACTGTCAACTTAACATGTGTGCATCTCGTGCGCGCTTGTATTTCCCTCCCCTGCGCCCCCATGTGCGGTTGTGTCAAGCACAACCACACACTATGCATGGGAGATGGAGTTATACTCACACATATGGACGCGGGTATTCTTCCTTCTCCCGCGCACTAGTGGGCCCCTACCTAAAACTACCCTTGTACGACCTTTCATACACCCCCTAACTCAAGTCTATCAAATTCACATTATGTAGGAGGATGGGACCACTAACCTGACTCTCGCAACTCCCTGATCGGTCGACTCAATCTCCCGTAATCTCCAAAACTCCTCCAAATGCTCTCATCAAATCATTATAGCGACAGGTACAAATGAGGTGGCATTGTGGGCCCACCAACCATATATAGTCCCTTTTGTCAAACTTCAAAACTTAGTTACAGGATCCCAGAGCCTCTATTTTCTAATCCATTCTCAACTACATGATCCTGCTCCCGCCATCTACACAGTCACATTCCATGGGTCATCATCTGAACTCGACCTCGGGGGAGCATTTTTCTCACGTCACGTTCAGATACGCATGCTCATGTTCAAAATTATCAGATAGTTGTTATATGTTCTTTATCATCAGATATTGTTCACGTCAAGTATTTCGTTTTTATGTGTGAAGGTACTTGGTCATCACAAAGATGCAGCCCCTTCGGGTCTATGTTCGACACTGACATGTAATTATTCCCTCTGTAAATCAATTGCATCTCTCAGTCACACCCTCCAATGTTCACCATTAGGGTTCTTGCATTCAGCTCTGCAGTACTGTCACCTCTGTTGCATTTCGGTATTGTCACTCGGTAGCACTCTTCCCCACATGAGTTGTCCCATTCATAGTTCGCCTTAGCAAATTGACACTCATGTTGATTTCACCCCCTAGGGATGGGAGTCTTGATAGTCTTGTGCACTTCCGAGAATCAGCCACATACTTCTTCTCATCATATTGCTAGCTTTCCCAATGAGCTCCCAGGTTATATCGTCTCGGTTCTATTGACTACACCTCTGCAATATCATTAACCCTCCATCATATACACCATCAGTTTTCCCATCTGTAGATTGCCCTCCATTCATTTACCTCATACAAAAACCCAACCATGGGGCCCCCACCCTCCACCAGTTCTCTTCGCAACTTACGCCCTCACAGGCCAAGCCATATTGCACTGGAACACCCGTTTATGTATCTGTACACTCACCCAAAATTATTTTTTATTTATTTGGTAATTGTAAAAAGCCTTTGTTTCCAGCATTTACTTAGTTTTTTGTCATCACCCTTGATGATCTTATTTTCCCGGCAAAGCAACCCATGTCACCTTTGGTTGGGGCATCCACTCTCTCTTTTCATTCTAACATCATTCATAAACCCTGAGTATCCCAAGTCCATGTACCTATGATCTCTAAGTTTGTCCACTTTGTTAGCCTCTGGCACAGTTTAACCCCATATCTAGTTGCTCCCCTAACACTAGATACAGTTTTATAGTTGTTGCCAATCATCCTTCAAAATTCCCCAACCAAGGGAAGTCTTAAGTCTCACCACATCATGACTTCATTCATGTTACCTGTCATTACCTGATCTCATCTCAGTGGCTTTCACGAAGCCCTTTTCTTCTTGTAGTCGCATCTCCCTTTCTATTGACATCAACAAAGTTTCCATAAGGACGACAATATCTTGACTCTCATTACCTTCACAATGAGGAGTCTCGGACGACACAGAGAGAACCACCATTGTTCTCTGATTTCGTTGACCCCCATAACATTCGACTTCAACAAACTCTCATGTTATGGTGGGTCTTACTATGCGACTATTGTAGTTGTTTCATACCAGTCGAAGACCTCTGGATTTGTTAGGCCATTAATGCCTACGAGTCATGGACACTTCTTACATGCATCCTTGCCTCATTTCAGAGTATGTTCACCATTCAAAACTATCATCTATCATTACCAACCGCCCCGGAGGGGACTGCAGTTATCTCCACCAACATACAACTTCAATTACCATCTCACATTTTGGTTGCATGCCACGAGCATGGGGCATGCCCGCTGTTAGTCTCTAATTTTGTCTTGATTTAGTGAGAAACACTTGTCCTAAACCCTCCTTACCCATTCCTTGTTTTTCGTTTTCAGTTGTTTTCCATTTTTAGATTTTGGTATTTCGTGGTTTGCATTTTAGTCTTTGATGATTTATTTAAGTTTGATTTTGAAAAGACATTGTTTAAAATTGAGGTGTTTATTTTTATGCCGTTTGAATTTCAAAATTTCAAGTTGTCAAATGCGCTACGAGAATAAGCCTATTCCCGTAGCACCAAATAATCATGCCATAGCTTGCGCTTGCTATCCCGATTTAGTTATGATGACACGATTCATGAATTGAGAGTTTGTGTGCTCCCACGAAAGCTTAGCAATCATTTCCAAATCCAACAGTTTCATAATATAATTGCTATGCATGCGCACAGGGTTCATTTCAAAATCACATGTTGCTCGATGATCATTATATGTTACCTGTTCTTGATGATCATTATGCATGCGCGCAGGCTTAATTCAGGCTTGCGGGGAGAAATGCAGGTATCCATTCAAAGCAACATAATACACTAACAATTGCAGGTGGTGAATTTGGAACCCGAGGACGACAATTGCAGAATTGAGTTTAATGGCGCCAAAGAGGAGCGGACAAGTTGCCAGAATAGAACCAGAAGGTGTCGAACTTCTTGAAGCCTATCCTCAGATGGCCCAAAGATTCAGAGACACTGAGTGGTTTGAGTTTCTCACCACATTTCAAGGTTATGATGAGTAGGCTTCCATGGAATTCGCTCTAAACATCGATGGTCACGAGGTCGAAATCGGTAAGATGTTGATTCTAGTGAAAGAGCAGACTATAGAAAAGGCTTGCAGGCTCGTGGTTGGAGAGGAAAGATAGTGGAAGAAGGAGCACGTGGTTACTGAATTTGTAAATCAATTCCTCCTTCCAGATAAGCAGAATCAAGATTGGGGAAGGGGAATACCTCGCAACTGGGTTCGACCCGAATGGCACACTACTCTGGTGGTGATTCACAGATACATCACCTGTGAAGGGAGGTTTTCATTGGTCTACATCTACCATATCAGAATACTGATGCATCTAAACGATGATTACCGTTTAAATCTTCCTTATTTTCTGCTTAAAAGTTTGACAAAAATGTCCAAGAAAGTGCAGTCAATTTCCCCTAATGCTAAAGGCAGTTTGTTCCATCAAGTCCTGATTAAAACCCTAGTCATGTATGCCATGAACGAATTACAGAAGCCCTGGAACTGGCTCACGCAATCCTTAAAACCTATCACTCAATCCAATAAGTAGAAAAAGGGCAGAGGAAGGAAAACCATTAAACAAAGTCGAGATATTTCTGATGAAAACCCTGTGAAAGATGAGTCTTCTGATATCAAGGTAACTAAGAAGAGCAGAAGTAAGAGACCTAGATGGGAGCCCGAAATTGAAATTCTTCTGGAGGAAGATGTTAAAGGGGAGACAGAATCAGATAATGATCTCGTTGCTCAAACTACAGTCAAGTCTGAAATGCCATCGACCAGCAAAAGGAGCGTTGCAATCAAAGGAAAAAAGGATAAAGGTGTGTGTGTATAATAGAAACCTCGGAGAAATTTGACCGGGGTTACTAATAAGTATAGGTTGAATTCAAAGGCAATGTTCAATCCCTCAATCAAAGAAGAAAACACCATAATCATAGAAGATGATTATGAGGATGTTGAAACAAGTACCAGGAAAAGAGCAAAAAAGACCCCATTTCCCATAAAATCTGTCAGCAAAGGAAAGGGAACACTTACACCACCTACAGGCCTTGTAACGAGAGCTTCAACTAGATTAGAAAAAGCTAAAGAGATGGCTAAAGGCATCAGTGAATTCCCTGAAGAAAAACAGGATTACTGGGAAGACTCAGATTACTTACCAGATGTACCTGGAGCTTTAGATTCATCAAGTTTCAAGGAAGAACATAGCTCAGAATTAATCTCAAAATACCAGGTTAAAGTCAAGGAACCTAGTGTTGCCTTAAATCTGAATGAAACTGCACCTTCTGAAGAATTCTTAGGATTCAGGATTGAGATAAGAACTGATAAGGAAAAGATTAAGGAATTTCAGAAAACAATAAAACAATTAAAGAAGGAAAAGGCGCAGATAGAACAGTGGAATGCTCGCCAGCAAGAAAGGATTCAAAGACTTAAAAAGAAGAAGAAAGAGTAAAGGGCATTGCTTAAAGAACTCAGGGAAATTGATTTCAAACTCTACTGGCACAATGTTGTGCTAACCACGAAGATGAAGCAGAAAAACGCCAAAGCCACTGCTGCGATTTTATCCTAAAGGTAACATGAAGATTTGTTACAATTTTGTTTAAAGGTTCTTCAGGAGATATGGCAAAAGATTATTCATTTTCATCAGGGAAATGCTAAGACTTCGATCTGTTTTACAAATTCAAACAAAATCCCTATTTTGTAGAGTCAAATGTAATGTTGGCAATGTTTGTTATATCAAGCTGTTGAGTTGTGGACTATTTTGGGGGGTAGAAGCTCATTTTGAGTGAATTACTTTAGGAGTTGGATACTTTTCGATTCTAGTCATTTAAAGATGTTCTAGATAATAGGATCTGGAAGTTTTTATAGATAGTTTAAATAGACATAAGAGAGACCATGTGGTGGTCGAAAAATTGGAGATCCAGAGAAACTTTTTGTGGAGCTTATTGTAAAACACATTTATGTTCAATTGACACTCAATAACAAAGGCATATGGATGGTTAGACCTTATTTTTTCTACTCTGTTATTTCATTCTTCATGCTTGAATTTATTATTCAGATTGCAATGCTTTTTTATTCTTGAATGTTAATTTATACAGTGAAGATTTTGCTATAGAGATAATTTTCAAGTAATAAGGTCAAGTTGATACCCTTGTTTCTTTATAATATATTGAGACGAAAACTCTTGTGAAGTTGACATATTGAAGACTTCACTTTCCTTTTTCTTAAATTGGTTTAATCCATCTATGTATCTACCTATTATTCATTCAGTGGGATATGTTATGTTTTTATCTTGATTTTCATGTCATGTTGCAATCTTGACCCAGTTTTCAACCACTCTACAAAAAACCAAATCATAAAACCTTAAAAATACTTTACAATAAACGAATGATGCCCTAGCTTGCCCTCTCACAGTCAAGTGCAACTTTAGGGACTAACATTTTTGGCACCGTTGTCGGGGACTAAGAAACGAAGATATCTTCCCTGGGGAAACGACAAGTTTAGATTCAGATCTTGATGGTGAAAAAGATTTTGGACATTTTCTAACACTGTGATTATTCACCTGGCGTCTCCTCTGTGGTAATTCTGGCTCCTAAAAAAGAAGGCAAAGGACCTAAAATTCCTCAAAATCCTCCACCATCAAATAAGAGACCAGTAACAAGGAAAAATCCAGATTCCGAAAAAATACTAAGAAAACCTAAAGTTCTTCCTGGCCAGTCTTCACTTTCAAAAGGGAAATTATCTTCAGAAAATTCTCAGGTAGAGTCTTCTGAAACCATCAAAACCCAAGCAAATGAAGATTTAAAACCCAAAAGTGAAATTAAGCCTATCGATTAGTCTGATATATAAAAATCATTTGCCGGAGAATCCACAGTTGGTGTCATTTTGTCATCAACGTTTCGAATCCGGATCGGGATTCATCATCAGGACTAATCGTCAATCAGAGAGCTAGCTGATCTTAGTCATTAATAGTGTATATGCCTAGAAGTAAGCAGCTTTTGGCACCCATTAATCAACCAACTTAAAGACCCTCTCAGATCAAATTAGGTTTTACACCTTCCTCCTCCTTTTCCTTACTTGTTTATGTTCTACCTTTGAAGTCGGTAACTAGATGTAAAAGTCCAACTAACCCTGTACTACCTACCACATTACTCTTATTAAAAAACATAGAACTATATTTATCACTAATTAAACCATATATATACCCTAATCCCTTGACACTTTATATACTAATATTCATTACATCCTAAACACTTATAAACTTGAATCATAAATCAACCCCTAGAATATCTAATAGAATTATACATTCAGTTATAAAGATTAACAATGAATACAATAAGATAAAATTCAATCCAAAGCTAACCCTAGATTTATTTTTACTTACCAATTTAAAAACTTTTTAAACAAACCATTAGAAACCCTAGACCTATATACATTGTAGCAACATTCAGAAATCACTTATGTTATATCAATTATTATTACCAATTATCTTTAGATTATTAGGTTATAAATAAAAACACTACAAAACCCTAGAACTTTTTACCTATTTAGAGATAATCACTCATGATATATTAATAAATTATCACTAATCATGATTAACTACCATTTTAAAAAACTTTTTAAACAAAACATTAGAAACCCTAGACCTATATACATGGTCAGACATATCAAACATTTAGAAATCACTTATGTTATATTAATTATTATTACGAATTATCATTAGATTATTAGGTTATAAACAAAAAACACTACAAAACAAATACTACAAAACCCTAGAACTTTATACCTATTTAGAGACATCAACATCTATAAAATCACTCACGATATATTAATAATTATCATTAATCATCTTAATTTATTAATTCCTTAAGCTCTAATAAAAATGAAAATGTAAAACAAAATACTATTAAGTAATATAATATAATTAAACTCCTTCTAACCCTAAAAACTTTAAATTATTTATATTTATTAAAAAACTTTAATTATTTATATTATTCACTATTCAAAGTTGCGTTTAAACTTATTAATAATTAATTTGTTTTTAATTAGCTCCAAATTAGGGTTACATTTAGCCGACCTGGTTATCTTATTTACTGTCTTGCATATACACTATTAATGACTAAGATCAGCTAGCTCTCTAATTGACGATTAGTCCTGATGATGAATCCCGATCCGGATTCGAAACGTCGATGACAAAATGACACCAACTGTGGATTCTCCGGCAAATGATTTTGAAATTCCTCACCACAGAAATCTGAAAATAGTCTGATATAGTTTCATTCCCTACAAATGTTTCAGAATTAAATCTAGAACAAAAGAAACTGCTTATTGAACTCATTAAACAAGAATATCCATACTTGTTACCTGAAACTGAAAATTTGAAGATTCCCAGCACAGGTGTTAAGACTGAAACAAAGACTTCTTTGTCATCTTGTGAATCTTTCTCATCTGAGGATTTTGGATCCCATTATTGTTATTTTGATAATCCTCTGTTTCTCAGTCGATTAGCTGATCATAGTCTAGAAAATAAATCTCCATCTGTTGAAAAACAAGGTTCAGGGACAACACATAAGAGTTGTAATATACAAGGGATTTTTTCACCTGCAGCATCACCAATCTTGCTCACTCCCAAAGCTCTGAACATATCTAATATGGCCACAGACATAATGGACCAAATAGTTGCAGCTAGGTATGCTCCCCTGCTACTTCCACAAGTCATGTATGCTTTTCCACCAAATGATTATATGAGATATTTGCCCAGATTTAATGGAGATGGATCAGTTACTGTTGAAGAGAATTTGAGTTTGTTTTATAGTTTTGCAGACAATTTCAATGTAGAGCATGCTGATGTGTGGATGAGATTATTCGTACAGAGTTTAAATGGGGAAGCAAGAAAGTGGTTCAGGAGTTTCCCTGCTAATTCAATAGCTGATATTGTAGCTTTAGATGAGGCCTTTCTCAATCAATGGGCAGATAAAAAAGACTTTCAATACTACATTACTGAATTTGGTGCTTTACAGAGGAAACAAGGTGAATCAATACCTGATGTATGGTCAAATTCCAGAGGAGATAAAACCTTCAGAGACATCAGCTAAAATCACTTTTGCCAATGCATTCGATGTTGAATTTTCCTTGTTGCTTAGGGAAAGAAGAGCCACTACCCTCAGCCTAATGCAAGATGCAGCTATTGAGGTAGAATCAAACATATTAGCAGCAGACAAATTGAAGTCCAGAAGTGACAGAGATAGAAAAAAGCAAAAGGAAGAGTTGCCTTCATCTTCTAATTCAACATCCGATATTAAAATGGATGCAATGACTAAGATGTTGAAAACTTTGACATCTGAGATGGCAAGGTTGAAGATGGAACAAAAATAGCCCAATAGACCTGCACAGGAGGGCGGTTACAGAAATCCAAATCAGTTAAGGAGACCAAACAATGTACCTCAAATTTTACCAAGAGAAAGAAAAAATCAAGATGACCAAAAGGTGTTACCTCCTTTTCAGAATAATGTAGTAGATGAGGAAGAAGATAATGATGGTACAGAAGAAGACCCTGCAGTTCATTTGAATGATTCCAAATCATCTCCTCTACATGTGACACAGCAATAATATGAAGATACTTTGATTGCAAATCAGTTTGAGGAAGGGGATGGAGAGGAGATTGTCCAACATGAACCTATAGAGAAAAAGTACAATCTCGGATCTGGTTCCCAGGCACCTAAAGTCGATATACCTATTTCTACAAAGAAAGCCAGTACTCCAGTTAAGACAGGGGCAATCAAAGGTTTTCCCACTGTTCAAGTTGATCATTCATTGAAGAAACCTGTCAAAGATAGCACTGTTGACATAAGGGAACTAGATAAAAATGTTTATGCTTTCAATTTAGAACATGAAATCAACAAAATCAAGATTCTGGTACCATTATTAGAACTTTTGAAAACATAACCATTCAGAAAAACTGTCCTTAAGGCTCTAGAAGCTCCAACTCATGTCACCTTCTCAGATACAGACAACCTTGAAGATGAAAACCCTGCCATTACTATTGGACCTCACATTGAAGACAAAATTGATGCCTCTCCACCATTTTACATTTCACTAAATATCCATGACAAGATACTGCATAATTGCTTAATGGATTCTGGTGCTTCGCATAATGTCATGCCCAAGGTGGTGATGGAAGAATTAGGGTTGGACATTACTAGACCATATCATGATCTATATTATTTTGATTCCAAGAAAGTCAAATGTCTTGGGCTTATGAAAGATGTGGTTGTAACTCTTTCCCAATTACCTATGAAGAGTGTGGTATTAGATGTTATCGTGGCTGACATACCACCAAAATTTGTGATGCTTCTTTCAAGATCTTGGGATAAAAAGGTAGGTGGCACTCTGCAGATGGACCTAAGCTATGCAACCATACCTGTTTTTGGTGGTGAACAACGGAGATTATACAGAGAAATCAGACTGGCTTATTTGGTAAGTGATCACGATAATCCCACTAATCATCCTATATATGATGTAAAAGATGATCTGGGTTCTTCCATTTTTCATATGGATGAGGAAGTGGCAGAAGTATCAGTCAGAAAGTCAATAACTGCAGTAGGAGATAGTGAAGACCATTTTGTTTGGAAAATGCATTTTGATGGGGCTTGTTCTAAAGAAGGTTCTGGAGCTAGTATTGTCTTCATTTCCCCCACCAAGGAAGTTATTCCAATATCATATAAACTTGAATTGACACCACTAATAACATCAGTGAGTATGAAGCTTTGTTGTTAAGTTTGAAAGCCACAAGAGACATGGGAATAAATAAGTTGTTTGTTTTTGGAGACTATGAACTTATTGTTCACCAGGTTAGAAACATATATCAAACCAAACAACAAAGATTGAAACAATACAGAAACAAGGTGTGGGATTATGTGGATAATTTATTCTTGGCATTCAATATTACTTTTGTTCACAGGGATTTAAATCAGCAGGTTGACTCTTTGGCATTTGCAGCAAGCAACTTTAAAACTCCGATGTTTCCTAATCTGAAGTTTCAAATTGAAGTCAGACACAGACCCTCAATTCTGGATAATATAAAACTTTCGTAGGTTTTTAAAGACGATGAGGAAATTCAGAGATTTTTGAAAACCATTGAAGAATTTTCTAATATCTCAATTGATTAAGATGACGAAGATGCAAAAGAAAAAATACACACTGTAGAAGTTCTTCAAGATACTATTGTTGGTCACAAAATCATCGAATTGAAGACAAACCATTTGCCTAAGGGTTTGGTTCCATTAGAAAGGTTGTTCGATCATAATGATGTCTCGAGGAAGGCTGTTATCCAAACATAAGAAACATATGTGGAAGACTGTGACATTAGTTCAGATGCAAATCCCAGGTTGGTAAAAGTATCCAGAAAACTGTCAAAAAATAGAAGGAAGCATATATTGAATTAATGAAACAATATTCAGATATATTTGCCTGGTCTTATGAATATCTGAAAGTGTTTGATACATAAATTATTCAACATAAAATCCCTCTGAAACCTGGATCAAAACCCGTAAAACAGAAATTCAGGCAATTCAATCCTTTACTGTTACCAATAATATAAAAGGAGTTGAAGAGGCTGCTAGAAGCAAAAATCATAGTGCCACTGAGATACTCAGAATGGGTAGCAAACCTTGTGCCCATCAAGAAAAAGAACAGAGAGATAAGGCTTTGTGTAGACTTCCGGAATCTAAACTAGTGTTCTCTGAAAGACAATTATCCATTACCAAAAATGGATTATATCTTACAAAACGTTGTCGACGCAAAGAGAATTTCTATGCTTGATGGATATTCAGGGTACAATCAAATATCAGTAATGGAAGAAGACAAAAAGAAAAAAACTTTTACCACTCCCTGGGGCACCTTTATGTACGAAAAGATGCCTTTTGGGTTGATGAATGCTGGAGCTACATTTCAAAGAGCTATGGACATCACTTTCGTTGGCGAGAAAGACAGGTTTGTGGTGATTTACCTTGATGACATCACTATATTTTCAGCGTCGGATGAAGAACATTTACAACACTTGAAGCAGACCTTTGAGAAATGCAGGAAGTACGACATATCACTTAATCCCAAAAAATCACATTTTGCCATGGAGGAAGGTAAGCTTCTTGGACACATCGTTTCGCCTGGAGGAATTAAAATAGATCCAGAAAGAGTAAAGGCTACTCAACTAATCGACATTCCGAGAAATAAAAAGTCAATTCAATCCTTCATTAGTAAGATTAATTTTTTAAGGAGGTTTGTACCTAACTTTGCAGAGATTGTCAAAAACATCACTGACATGTTGAAAAGGGATGAAGAAATTAAGTGGATACCGGAGGCAAGAGAATCCTTCGAAAAGATCAAACATGCTATTGTTCAAGCACCTGTTCTAATTAGCCCAGATTTTTCTAAAGAGTTCATGATTTTTTCATTTGCATCAGAAAATACCATAGTCGTTGTTCTTCTGCAAAGAAATGAGCAAGGTCACGAGAAGCCTATCTCCTTTTTTAGCAAAACCCTAACGGATTATCAATTGAAGTATGATCTAATAGACAAACAAGCCTACACCTCAGTGAAGGCCTTAAAATCTTACAGAGTGTATACTCTTCAATAAAAAATTATTGCTTATGTCCCAAGCAGTGCAGTCAAAGAAATATTGGTTCAGCCTGATTGTGAAGGTAAGCGAGGGAAATGGATAACCAAAATCTTGGAATACGATCTCACCATAAAGCCTACCCAGTTGATAAAGGGACAAGGCCTCACCAAATTAATGACAGAATCCAATTGCAAAGCAATTGGATTATATCATCTTTCAGACATGACACAGGACTCTTCTGTCCAGATTGAAGAAATTGATTTACAAATAAACAACAAGTATGTTTCTTCAGAATGGTACAAAGACATCATATTTTTTCCGCTGAATTTTCAATCTCCCCTGGAGTTGGATAAATCAAAATACAGATCATTAAAGTTGAGAGCTGTAAAATATTGTATTGTTGATCAGATCTTGTTTTGGAAAGATCCCAATGGTTTTCTGTTGAGACGTGTGGACGAAAAGGAGGCTAAACAAATCTTTCAAGATCTGCATCATGGTGTCTGCGGAGGTCATCATCATTGGAAGGCTATTGCCTTCAAAATTCTTAGAGCAGGCTATTACTGGCTAGTTCTATTCTCAGATATTTTTGCTCAGGTCGGGGCATGTGAACCTTGTCAGAAATTTGTCGGCAAGCAGAAACTTATATCTTTGCCTCTGAAACCAATCATTGCCCACGGACCATTCCAACAGTGGGGATTAGATTTCATTGGAGAGATTAATCCCACCTCATCAGGACAACATAGATGGATTCTTATGGCCACCGATTATTTTACAAAGTGGATAGAAGCAATTCCGACTCGAAATACTACAGACAAGGTAATCATGGAATTTCTAGAGGGATATATTTTTTCCAGGTTTGGCTGTCCTAAAAAACTGGTCACTGATAATTCACAGGCTTTTAAGTCGAATTCCATGCTTGAATTCTGCAATAAATACAAATATCAAATTGTTTCATTCTACTCCCTACTACCCCCAGGGGAACGGATTGGCTGAATATTCCAATAAGACACTGGTAAGGATTATCAAAAAGTTGTTGGCAGAAAATAAAAAAGCATGGGATTCCAAGTTAAAGTTTGCTCTATGGGTTGATCGCATCAACAATAAGAAAGCTATTGGGACATCTCCCTTCAAGATGGCATATGGCACAGAAGTTGTCCTTCCAACTCAATTGGGCCTGACAGTCTTGAATTTTCTGCAACAAGAACAGGAAGAACCCAATGATGTCCAAAGAAGAATTTATCAGCTCATTGAAGTTCAACAGGCCAGAGAACAGGTTAACCATAAAGTTGTTGCTCATCAAAACAAAATCAAGGCTGCATTTGATAAAGGAACTAAGAAAGATGTTTTCAATGAAGGAGATTTAGTGTTGAGATGGGACACCAGGAGAGAAGATAAATCAAAACACGGAAAGTTCGATAATCTATGGTATGGTCCTTTCAGGATAACCAAGGTAATGAAAAATAACACTTTTCTCCTACATAATTTAGACAACACTGAAATTTTTGGGGGCCCAGTAAATGGGAGGTTCTTGAAGCATTATCTCATCTAAAGGCTCGTCAGGTTAGAGTTAGTACAGTAGGTTTCCTTTCAATAAAGACTCCATATACCCAATGGACTTGTTTTTACAGTTATGCTGAAAATAAAAGACAGACAGTCGCAGGGGAATCAATGAATCAGAGATAAAGGGAAGGCAACGGTCTGCAGTTCTTGGAGTTTAGTATCAAAACTCCATCCCCAAAAGGAGCCAATGTTAGTCTCTAATTTTGTCTTGGTTTAGTGAGAAACCCTTGTCCTAAACCCTCCTTACCCATTCCTCATTTTTCGTTTTCAGTTGTTTTCCATTTTTAGATTTTGGTATTTCGTGGTTTGCATTATAGTCTTTGATGATTTATTTAAGTTTG
>ML813840.1:21834-54558 GCA_009831015.1 Picea engelmannii | reverse complement strand
GAATTTCAAAATTTCAAGTTGTCAAACGCGCTACGGGAATAAGCCTATTCCCGTAGCGCCAAATAATCATGCCATAACTTGCGCCTGCTATCCCGATTTAGTTATGATGACACGATTCATGAATTGAGAGTTTGTGTGCTCCCACGAAAGCTTAGCAATCATTTCCAAATCCAACAGTTTCATAATAAAATTGCTATGCACACGCGCAGGGTTCATTTCAAAATCACTTGTTGCTTGATGATCATTATATGTTACCTGTTCGAGTTGGCTTAATTCAGGCTTGCGGGGAGAAATGCAAGTATCCATTCAAAGCAATAGAATACACTAACAATTGCAGGTGGTGAATTTGGAACCCGAGGACGATGGTTGCACAATTGATTTTAATGGCACCAAAGAGGAGCAAACAAGTTGCCAGAATAGAACCAGAAGGTGTCGAACATCTTGAAGCCTATCCTTAGATGGCCCAAAGATTTAGAGACGTCGGGTGGTTTGAGTTTCTCACCACATTTCCAGGTTATGATGAGCAGGTTTCCATGGAATTCTCTCTGAACTTCGATGGTCACGAGGTCGAAATCGATAAGATGTTGATGCTAGTGATAGAGCAGACTATAGCAAAGGCTTGCAGGCTCGTGGTTGGAGGGGAAAGATGGTGGAAGAAGGAGCACGTGGTTACTAAATTTGTAAATCAATTCCTCCTTCCAGATAAGCAGAATCCAGATTGGAGAAGGGGAATACCTCGCAGCTGGGTTCGACCCGAATGACACACTGCTCTGGCGGTGATTCACAGGTACATCACCTGCGAAGGGAGGTTTTCATTGGTCTACATCTACCATATCAGAATACTGATACATCTAAACAGTGATTACCCTTTAAATCTTCCTTATTTTCTGCTTAAAAGTTTGACAAAAATGTCCAAGAAAGTGCAGTCAATTTCCACTAATGCTAAAGGCAGTTTATTCCATCAAGTCTTGATTAAAACCCTAGTCATGTCTACCCTAAATGAATTACAGAAGCCCTAGAACTGGCTCACCCAATCCTTAAAACCTATCACTCAATCCAATAAGCAGAAAAAGGGCACAGGGAGGAAAACCATTAAACAGAGTCGAGATATTTCTGATGAAAACCCTGTGAAAGATGAGTCTTCTGATATCAAGGTAACTAAGAAGAGCAGAAGTAAGAGACCTAGATGGGAGCCTGAAATTGAAATGCTTCCTGAGGAAGATGTTAAAAGGGAGGCAAAGTCAGATAATGATCTTGTTTCTCAAACTACAGTCAAGTCTAAAATGCCATCGACCAACAAAAGGAGCGTTGCAATCAAAGGAAAAAAGGATAAAGGTGTGTGTGTATCACAGAAACCTTGGAGAAATTTGACCATGGTTACTAATAAGTATAGGTTGAAGTCAAAAGCAATGTTCAATCCCTCAATCAAAGAAGAAAACACCATAATCATAGAAGATGATTATGAGGATGTTGAAACAAGTAACAGGAAAAGAGCAAAAAAGACCCCATTTCCCAAGAAATCTGTCAGCAAAGGAAAGGGAATACTTACACCACCTACAGGCCCTGTAACGAGAGCTTCAACTAGATTAGAAAAAGCTAAAGAGATGGCTAAAGGCATCAATGAATTTCCTGTAGAAAAACAAGATTACTTGGAAGACTCAGATTACTTACCAGATGTACCTGGAGCTTTAGATTCATCAAGTTCCGAGGAAGAACATAGCTCATAATTAATCTCAAAATACCAGGTTAAAGCCAAGGAACCTAGTGTTGCCTTAAATCTGAATGAAACTACACCTTCTGAAGAATGCTCAGGATTCAGGATTGATATAAGAATTGACAAGGAAAAGATTAAGGAATTTCAGAAAACAATAAAACAATTAAAGAAGGAAAAGGCGCAGATAGAACAGTGGAATGCTCGCCAGCAAGAAAGGATTCAAAGTCTTAAAAAGAAGAAGAAAGAGCAAAGGGCATTGCTTAAGGAACTCAGGGAAATTAATTTCAGACTCTGCTGGCACAATGTTGTGCTAACCACGAAGCTGAAGCAGAAAAATGCCAAAGCCACTGCTGCGATTTTATCCTAAAGGTAACATGAAGATTTGTTGCAATTTTGTTTAAAGGTTCTCCAGGAGATATGGCAAAAGATTATTCGTTTTGATCAGGGAAATGCCAAGACTTCGATCTGTTTTACAGAGTCAAACAAAATCCCTATTTTGTAGAGTCAAATGTAACGCTGGCAATGTTTGTTATATCAAGTTGTTGAGTTATGGACTATTTTGGGGGTAGAAGCTCATTTTGAGTGAATTACTTTAGGATTTGGATACTTTTCGATTCTAGTCATTTAAAGTTGTTCTAGATAATAGGATCTGGAAGTTTTTATAGATAGTTTAAATAGACAGAAGAGAGACCATGTGGTGGTCGAAAAATTGGAGATCTAGAGAAACTTTTTGTGGAGCTTATTGTAAAAGACATTTATGTTCAATTGACACTCAATAGCAAAGGCATATGGATGGTTAGACCTTCTTTTTTCTACTATGTTATTTCATTCTTCATGCTTGAATTTATTATTCAGATTGCAATGTTTTTTTATTCTTGAATGTTAATTTATACAGTGAAGATTTTGCTTTAGAGATAATTTTCAAGAAATAAGGTCAAGTTGATACCCTTTTTTCTTTATAATATATTGAGACGAAAACTCTTGTGAAGTTGACACATTGAAGACTTCACTTTCCTTTTTCTTAAATTGGTTTAATCCATCTATGTATCTACCTATTATTCAGTCAGTGGGATATGTTATGTTTTTATCTTGATTTTCATGTCATGTTGCAATCTTGACCCAGTTTTCAACCACTCTACAAAAAACCAAATCATAAAACCTTAAAAATACTTTACAATAAACGAATGATGCCCTAGCTTGCCCTCTCACAGTCAAGTGCAACTTTAGGGACTAACACCTGCCTCATTTGTACACAGATTTTCTTTTTTTCTCCCTAGAGAAAGGTTTGGGTCCCATAGTTTCCCCTCCCTCCAGCGGATTGCTCTTGCAGTTCCTCTCAACATTCTTCATTACAATGGCACTCTCAGTAAAATAAACATTGATGTATTTTGGCTATACGTATGCTCCTAACCTCACACATCAGGGGGTATCTGTTAGCACTGAAATATCGTCTACAATATTGCACACAAATGGTTACAGAAACACAGCAATGCCAACATCAATTAGTTCACCTGCGGCACTGAAATGCATTTCAAAAAGCAAAAAACTATACAATTGGGCAAAAATTGACATGCACAAATTCACCAAAGGAAGTGCGCACACAGTGCGCGGGCCAACAAAGCCCTCAGAGCGCATAATGAGCTAAATGCATGACTGTGTACGAGAAAAGTCGTGCACTTCTGTGAACGATGCATTTATGGTTCTTATCATCCCCCCAACCACTTATGGACCATCTCCCAACCTGATTTGACCTCCATATCTAAGCGAAATCCGAATGGGGGGTTGTTCAAGGACTAAAGGGTGCCCTAAAAGGCCCTTTGTTCACACTAAGAACCAATTAGATTTTTCCTTGAAAAAATGATATAAATAAGAGCCATGGGTGCACTAAGAAACCAAGATCTTCATAGTATTGTTGTGTTGCCTCAATTCTCCCTTGAGGATCCTCTTTTCTCCTTGGAGCATTCAAGCATCATTGCAATAGGCCATTCCACTCACTTCTTGAGGGAATAGGCATTGTTGTTCTTCACCATTTGCCATTTTTCTTCCATTGTAAGAAGAGCTCTCCATTAGGGAACTCAAGAGCCCTCCCAAGGAGGAAGAGGGGATTCACAAGTCCTCGTTTTTTCTCTACGGTGTTTTGCCTACTAATCTATTGATCCATTGGTAGCATTATGTTGGTCATTGGTTGATTTTTATGGTTCTAAGTTTCTCATGCTTTCTAACTTTTATTTCTTAGTTGTTTTAGTTTATTTCTTTGTTTATACATGTGTTTGGCTTGTTTACCCCACTCACAAACTTATGTCTTGTTTAGTAGGCCCAATTAGGCATGCAAGTGTTGTTGTTTTTCTCACCCGAGTGACAAAACCAACACAACAACCATTATAATACTCCACTCTTCCTCGACCTCCTCTTGGGCACCACCTTATCCAACTTTTTCTCTTATATTTAAAGGTTCTTTACCTTCCTCATCTTCAACATCACCTTCTAGTGCATATATATGCTAGGCCAATTTCAACCTCTTCTTCAAATTTTGCAATGATTCTTCTACAATATTCTCATCCCCTCGAGGTCTTTTCCTACTACCTCTCCTTATTCATTGATATTTCTATACGGATTCTATTTGTGTAAATGTTTTCTACATTTCTTCTCTCATGCCTTCTTCATTATAAGGTATTTCATCTCTAGGATTTTAAACCCATGTTGTAGCTTCAATGCATGTTACAATATATACACAACAGGTTCATTGGAGTTGTCTCCTCCTACAACATCTACCCAACAATTTTCTCTTATGTTGGAGTAGTCTACACCTCCTCTTCAAATACAAGTTGAATCACTCAACATTTTGACTACTTCTTCATCTTCTTCATAGCAATGCTCATGTTGTCTTCTTGCACATGTGAGGCTTCTACAACTTCCACTATGGTCACCTTCCTCGGCTACAATATTCTCTAATATGTGAGCTCTTCTTGCTCTAATACTATTTCGTGAAAAGAGAATTAGTGTTCCTATGCTTATGAAAATAGACTGTAACATCCCAGTTTTACTCCCCGCAAATTATAATGTAATTTCATAAATGCGAATTAGGTTGGTGAGTTGATGTGCTTGGGTCAAAGAGCATGTATTGATTAATATGGTCGAGGGTCAAACTATGTATTTTGCACTTTGAAAATAATTAATAAAAATAATAATTGTTGGTTGCGATACAAATGGGATGGTAACGATGGGGGGCTATGATTCCACAAGAGAGGGGGATACGGGGGGGTCCAAGGGGTTACCCATTTATATTAATCCAAGCCTTTTTCATATTAAAGTTTATCCCCTTGTAATTATCAAAATGGATATTAAATTGATGTAAAAGTGGTAGGTGGGAAAGTTCAACTCACCAATTTATTATAGCACGGGTTGAGTACAACCCCTTTTTGGTAAATGTGAGAGTCAAGCTTGTATGAGAAGAAAAGGAAATTTGAATGGGTTATTGGGAGAGTTTTTACATGTTGGTTTTGGGAGCAAGAGGAGAGTTGAGTGTTGGGAAAGAGAACTAGTCGTGTTTTGGTTGAGAACAACCATGAGAGGGATGATTTTTGTGACAAGGGAAATGTTGTATGTATGTATTTGATATTTCATGTTGAGGAAATGGCTCAAGAGTCTTGAGAAGGTGGTTGTGACCACTCCTAGAGTAGTTGATAATTCCTGGATTCCCCGTCTAAGAGATTTTTGTGCCAACCAAGTGCATTGGAGCCTTGGAGAGAAGTGGGAAGGTCCGAGAGACTTCGTGGAAAAGAAGGGGGATCCCATTCCTTGAGTTGTGCAGGTTGAGGGGAAAGATAATTGGTGGATTGGAATTGTTGTTGGAGTAGAACCTGGGTTTTAGGCTGTTGAATGTGGAGAGTGGACAACCAAGAGGACTAGGCCTTCTTATGGAATCATAGCCTTAGCTCAGGGGTGGCCTGCTATTAAGAGAAATGGAACAACAATGCCTATGGATAGAAGGAATTTCCCTTGTACCCATACATTTGGTTCTTCATAAATAGATTTAAAGTTTTTTGTTGTCTTTGATCATGATTATTCTGTTGTGTAAATGAATATTTGAGTGTTGTGTGTTTTTCGTTTGCTTGAACAATGACATTCATGTTTTATATAATTATGGTTAATGGCATGAGAAAATTTATGGGCCTACTTGATCCAGGTGGATATCGGTGACCACCCACCTCTTCCAATTGGCTCACATACAGTGTTCATCTTTGCAGTTTTTTTCTAGCTTTTCGGGTTCTAAACTTATGCGGTTGTTTTGAGGCCCTAAACAGTGTTTTTTGGGCCCGCCACAGTCACATTGTAGAAAAAATTATAATGTGATGGCATAATGTGTAGTCCTTGGATAGACCTTTCCTATGGGCTATTGTGTGCCTAAAATGAATATCGTATGCAAAAGTTACGACCACGAGAAGTTGATGTACCAACTTACCCCATCAGGGCCCACATGACTTTTGGCACTTCATCTCTTAGGGATAGGTTTTTGGATGTCTAGGGTTTTCTGATTACTTCTGGATGCTAAAAAGGCCTGGAGGCCTCATTGTAAGGTGCTCATGTGAATGCACGTAGTGGCCACATCTCTTCTCAGAGATTAGCTACCACCATTTGAGCAAGATTGTTTCATTCTGCATTTTACAGTTTTAACGTATTTCTTTATTGAATAGAAGTTAAGTTTCAGTGTATCTCTGTTATTTTTATATGTATATATGTGTTAATGATATAGATCTATGTTTTTTTTTGTTCCGCTCATAAATCTGGATCACTACTTCCCTTGGTTGATTTTATTTGCATAGGGCATATTAATTCATTTTTCAGCGAGCAAAGGTATTTTACAAGTGGTATCAGAGATATAATCCTGGTCTTCACTAGGTCAAGTTGGGAGATACACTCCTGCTATAGAAATGGATGTCAATGGATATATCCATGTGTGAGGCCATGTTGTGGTTGGATAAGGAAGGGCTACAACATCATCCAATGCTCAATGGTTTTCCCCTATATAACCAATGTTTGGACTGCAACCTCTTTTTCGACATTGAAGAGAATTAAAGAATTATATTCCCAGTGTTGTGTATGGGTCGAAGAGCAAGGTATCCAAATCGTTGAACAATTAAATGGGGAAGAGTTTGGATGATGTGTTGAGGTGTTGTCTAGACCTTCGAACTCACCATGGTGAAATACATGACATAGATACGTGGTATTTTGGAGTCAATGCAAGGATGCATTGTGTAGATGTGGCCATGGGTAATGCCCATTGGTTTACTTATCGGTAATGTTTGATTAGCATTATAAAAATCTTGGGTGTTGATAATGCATGTGTAAGGAATGATAGTTGCATTTCATTTAATATGATTAATAGACATAAGTGATTTAATTGTTAGTATGTACAATTATGAGATCATTTTGTGAGCTATTATAAAATAGGCATAAAAGGATAGTGTGCATAAATACAAACAATTTGTTTTATTGAATGAAAGTTGATAAAGATTGTAGGTAGAATGGTCTTGGATATGGAAATGGTGTAAGCCCATAAGCAAGACCGATACCTTATGTTGCAAGAGCCAAACGTTATGAGAAGGAATCTCATACTGGGAAACTTGAATTTTCTTGTGAAACAAATTTGAATTTATAAGTAAAATAGCTATGATGATGTTTCATGATGACTATATGTGTGTGATACATATGAGATTATGGCTATTGAACTTGAAATATCAGGAAGAAGGCTAATGTTAAGACACGATGACCCTATGATTGCCACAGGTTACAGGATGTTAGTGGAAGTTTGGTAGTAAGTTGGAACTGTACTTGCACGAGAACACCTTGGAAAATGATGGATCACTCGATGGACTGTGTAGAAAAGAAGGGGATGCCTGAGCCTAGAGGGTGAGTATAGCATGGGAGAGGCAACATAATAATGCATATGGCATGGTGGTTGGAATCATGTGGATGTCTCGAGAAAGGATAATGAGCTAAATTCTTGCACGTGGTAGTTGTGTGAAACATAGGATAGCCATACAGATAAGTATTGCTTTATGGTTACAAACTTATTTTGAATACATTTTTATATGTTGGATTTGAGAACCCATGTGAATAAGATAATTGTTAGATGATATTAGCTATAACATGTATATTTCTTGATGGCTTCTATGGGTAAAAATGAAGAACAAAGACATGAGTGAATACTTGGAAAGAAGAGCATAAGAAGAAAATGGAGCTCAAGGACAAAGGAATGGAACAAGTAAAGTCCAATGGACTTGTTATAGCTCGAAAGAAGCAGAGTGGAGTCGAAGATGCAATGTGGGAGGCACATCTGCAACTATTTGAAGGTTTGGAGATTCCATTATCACAGTTGGAGTTCCTAGAGCCACAACTCTGATATTTCATTTTTGACCCTATGTTGGAGCCTTGGAGGGAACTGGTACAACCCGAGGGACTGCAGTGTAGAGAAGGGGGGTACACTTCCTTGGGTTGTGCAGGTTGAGGGGAACGAGAGACTGTTGGTTGGAATTGTTGTGGGAATTGACAAATTGTGAAAGTTGTTGCAGTTGGAGTTCTTGGAGTTGCATCTTTGAGACTTCCTAGATGGTCTGTGTTGAAGCACCCCTAGAGGGAAGTGGTACAACCCAAGGGAATGTGGTGCATAGAAGGGGGTATACTTCCTTGGCTCGTGAATGCTAAGGGGAATGAGAGATTGTTCGTTGCAGTTGTTGCAAGAATTATTGGATTATGAAATCATTATGTATGGTTTTAGGTTGCAGTGCTTTGTGAACATGTTTTGGGATAGAATGCATGTGTGATACTAGGCCATATAACCTATATGCTAATTAAAGGCCAGAGAGCCTAGCATTGTAATATGTATGTACACCTGTATGGTGTAGTGCACTAAGAACAATGCAAAAATAAGGGGAAGGGGATGTAACATCCCTAGTTTTAGTCCCCACAAATTATAATGTAATTTCATAATTGTGAATTAGGCTGGCGATTCAATATGTTTAGGTCGAAGAGCCTGTACTGATTAATATGGTTGAGGGCCAAACTATGTATTTTGTATACTAAAAAAATTTAATAAAATTAATAATCATTGGTTGTGATACGAGTAGGATAGTAACGATGAGGGGCTATTGTTATGGAATAATTCCCATGCGGACAGGTGAATATCCCCTTGTATTCTAGACCCCTAATACCAAGATAGAAAGATGCAAATTGACACTAGCATCCCTTTGAGATTTGCTTAACTAGTTGAAAACAAAGAAGGAGGAAAGGTGATCATACCTATTTCTAGTGTTTGTCCTCGTTGCTCCGATTTGAGCTTGATCTCCAAACTCGTTCGCACAGCTTGATACCTGCAAAAACATAGACATCACAGAGGCACAAGGAACCTCCTACTCTAGCATACTAGATTAAACAAATTCATCTACACTAGACAAGCATATGTAAAGATACACAAACTAGAAGGGAATGGGCCAAGCATATATTAATGAGAACATTAAAAAGTCACTTACAATCTRTAGATAYAGTTGCAACAACGTCTCCAAGTCCTCCTCAKCCATCGCTTGCACGATGCTCCCAAGATCATAAGTTTGATATCCAAAAGCTTCCTCCATTCTCCTCTTCTCCATGGAAATCCCTCATTATATAGGATTTGAAGGCTTAACCACCATGGAGAAGATCACTCATGAGATCCAYTAAAATGGGATCTCCAAGATTTTTAGGGAGAAAATATCTCTTCAAGGATTTTAGGGAGAAAATATCTYTCAAGGATTTTAAGGAGGAAATATCTCTCCCATCCAYGAGATTCTCAACCTCTCCTTGAAAATAGGAAACCAAATGTGAGGTGGATTCTCACACTAATTTAATTTCCTTTTTATGAATATTAATAATTAATTCATGTGCACATGGTATTTTGACCTTCATATAATATATTTCTCCTCCACATTGACTAGGGATTGTGACAAATGTTCTTTCATGGTGTCAATGTATGTGAAACTTTCATGACACTTGCGACACTTAGGGTGAGGTACTTAAGTGTGTCATTTTGGTGTGTAAAAAATATAATTCCATAAAAGAGGGGACTAAAGGGGGGTCCAAGGGGTTACCCATTTGTATTAATGCAAGCCTTTTTCATATTAAAATTTATCCCTTTAGAAATATCAAAAGGGATACAAAATTGATGTACGAGTGGTACGTGGGAAAGGTCAACTCACCAATTTATTATAGCATGGGCTAAGTACAACCACTTTTTGGGGAATGTGAGAGTCAAGCTTGCATGAGAAGAAAAGGAAACTCGAATGGCTTATTGGGAGAGTTTTTACATGTTGATTTTGGGGAGCAAGAGGAGAGCTAAGTGTTGGGAAAGAGCACCAACCATGTTGTGACTAAGAACAACCATGAGAGGGATGATTTTTGTGCTAAGAGTAAGGTTGTGTGCCTATATTTTATATTTCATGTCGAGGAAATGGCTCAAGAGCCTTGAGAAGGTTATTGTGAGCACTTTTGGAGTAGCTAAAAATACCTGGAGTCTATAGCTAAGAGATTTCCTAACCAACCAAGTGCAATGGATCCCTGGAGGGAAGTGGGAAGGCCCGAGGGACTACGTGGTAGAGAAGCGGGATCCCATTCCTTGGGTTGTGCAGGCTGAGAGGAAAGAGATTTGGTGGATTGGAATTTTTGTTGGAGTAGAACTTGGGTTTTGGGTTGTTGAATGTGGAGAGTGGATAGCCAAGAGGACCATACCTCCTTGTGGATTCATAACCTTAGCTAGGTGGTGGTTTGTTGTTGATATAAATGGAACAACAACGCATGTGGCTCGGAGGAACATCCCTTGTACGTAATTGGTTGGTTCTTCATAAACAAAAAAGTTTTGTGTTGTCTTTTATCATGATTATTCTGCTATGTAAAAGAATATTTGAATGATGTGTGTTTGTTGTTTGCTTGAATAGTCGCATTCATGTTTTTTATAATTGTTGTTAATTGCATGAGAAATTTTATGGGCATGTCACCTTGCTTAATTTTATTTGCATAGGGCATATTAATCCATTTTTTAGCAGGTAGGGTATTTTACATAGACAATGGAAAGAATTGCTACAATCATACTCTAATTATAATAAACAATATAAAAAGAATATTTAACAACTATTGTCTATAGTCAAAGTAAACTTAGGCAAAAATATACAATATCAAATCTTTTCATTCTTTATTAAGTTAGTGGCTCAAACTTTCAAACTTTTTATAGTGACAAAGTCATCTCAATCTCTAGATTCTACATAGACCTCAACTACGGAAGGCTAACATTTGAGAGCTAGAGGCCCTTCTTCACCCTTTGGCTTCTAATTTATACATGCAATATAACGATTTAAATTCCTTTGAATGTGCTAGTCTTCAAATTGATTGCTCTCCTTAATGATGGTTTTGATATTTTTAATTTCATTTGACATGGCCAAAGACCAGATATCCCTCAATTTGTGGTCCCTAGGTTATCATATTAGGGTTTGAGTTCGACATTTTTTCATCTAGCCCTCATGATTCCTTGTGCCAAATGCTTTACTCTTAGGCACTTGGATGCCCCAATGTAATATCAACCAAGGGAGGCCCTTATTGGTGCCAATGGTCTTATGAGTAAATTTCTAGATAACCTCGATGTGAGCTCATCCTGTAATACTGTGATACTTCAATGTGGAGAGTGGTTCCCGCCCATCCTCTATTTTTTCCACTTCGACAATGTATTCATAAGAAACAACCTTGATGCATAGATACTTTGAGGTGACATCATCATGCCCTAATTTAACATCGTCTCCTTCATGCCTCATCCTTTTGATGGTATGAAACTATAGGTCTAAAATACAAGGTTATGTTTCATGCACACCATAAGGGAACTCAAACTATGGGTCTATAGTCCACCATGCTTGCTAAAAAGCCCATATTTTAGAACCATTGAATATGTCTCCAAATGAATGCAACTAGTCTAACAAGTTTCCCTTTGACATTGATTTGACACTTACAAGAAATGCACATAGTCATGACTAAAATGTTTGTCAAGGATAGGTTGATGATATTTTTAATCCTCAACAAAACCATTTCATCTTATATTGTGACTCCATTCTTATCTCCTACCCTTATTGAAAGAAAAACTTTCTTATTCTTAATAAAAAAACAAAAAGCACACATGATACCTCCTTGACCAGTGATGCTCATTCATCATATGTTATAGGAGTTTTGAATGTAGATCAAATTCTCATCCCAGGTCGTTAAGAACCAATGACTTGAGAAAGATAAAAAATCAATGAATAATAGTCCACTTCGAGGGGGAAACCTCATTTTACAATATATTCAATGTACAAGATGAGATAAGATGATCCCAAGACTAGGTGTCCTTGGTATATATATGGGAGGCAAAGGGTACAATTATAATGAAAGGGCACAATGAAGGGTTCTAGCCTACATACAAATATATCACTAGAAATGTAATAATTCAGTATACATGGCTTAATAAGGGATTTTATACTTAACATGGGGATTTTTCTAGGGATTAATATGCCCCTCCCCTTCAAACAAGTCTTCTACTCAACACTTGAATAACTGCAGGTGTTTTTGCATGAAGAACTCATCTTCACATGTCGCCTCTTCCACTTGACAAGGTACTTGGTAATTGCTCTATTTTATAGCTGCTTAATCCTTTCCTGAACCTTTATAGTCCTTTTTAAGGGTGATGTGATGGATGGAGGAAGATATCCATAAAGTGACATAAAAGGCAACATTTTTTATTAAGTACTGAAAGATGTGTTGTACAACCATTCTGTCAAGGGAAACCACTTGAACCGTTGTGTTTGTTTATCATACACAAAGCAAAAAATATATCCGCCTAGACATTTATTCACAATATCAATTTTCCCATCAGAATGAGGATGGTAAGATGAGTTGAGTACCCAAACAAGAAAATAATTTAGTCCAAAAATTTTCTATGAAAATTGGATCTTTATCACTTACTATAATCTTAGGGACTCCATATATCTTTTGAGCTGTTTCCATGAATGTTACGACTATTGTACTTGCTTTAAAAGGATGATAAAGAGAACAAAAATGGGCATACCTTATCAGTCGATCAACGACTATCATGATGATAGTCTTTCCTTCATATTTGGGTAAACCTGTGATAAAATCCATTGAAACTTCTTCCCATTGTTGATTTGGTATAACTAATGGTTGTAGGAGACCTAGCGTCTTTATTGTCTCTCCCTTATTATATTGGCAAACCACACATCATACACAAAATTTTGTGCATCATATTTAATACCTTCCCAGAAAAAATCCTTCTTGATCCTACAATACTTTTTCAAGAACCCTGAATGTCCTCCTATAGGAGAAGTGTGAAATTCCAGAAGGACCTTTTGTTTGAGTTGGTAATTCTTACATAAATACAGATGACCATGATACCATAGCAAATAATTATTCCATACAAAATTATCTAATGCAATGGGGTCCTCTTGTAATTGTTGAATGATATTTCATACCTCTTAATCTTGCTTCCATTTTATCTTTGCTTCTTCCACCTAATTAGATTGTGGAATAGAAATAGCACATAGTGAGCCCTTTGTTTCTTCTTCTTTTCTTGAAAGTGCACCTGACGTAATATTATGTTTTCCTTTCTTGTAGATAATTTCAAATTCATAACATGGCATCTTCGTAACTCATTTTTGTTGCTCTTTTGAAGATAATTGTTGCTCCAAGAAGTAATTCAATCTATCATGGTTTGTTTTTACTTTGAAGTGTCTTGTCTTCGGGTAAGGGCATCATTTCTTAACTACATGTAGTATGGCCAACATTTCTTTTTCATAATTGGGTTTGATTAAGTTTTTTCTTTTAAGTTGGTTACTATCATACGCTAGGGGCCTTCCTTCTTGCATTAAAACTGCACCAATTCCATGGCCCAAGGCATCACACTCCACAATAAATGTTTTTGTGAAGTCAGGTGTGGCTAGGACATGAGTTGTACACATAGCCTTCTTAAGTTTTTCCAAAGCTTTGTTTGCTTCTTGAGTCTAAGAAAATGCTTCCTTAGTTAATAATGTTGTTAGAGGTATCGCTATTTGACCATAGTTCTTGACAAACTTGTGGTAATAGCTTGTCAAACCTAAGAATCCTCTAAGTTTCTTCAAGGTTTTGGGAATTTTTCATTCCCTCGTAGCTTTAATTTGGTTAGATTCCACTTTTACACCTTCATGAGATACAACATGGCCCAAATATTCCACTTCTTGAACCCCAAATGCACACTTGAAAGGATTCACATAAAGTTGTTGCTCTTCCAAAAGTTGTAATAGTTCTTCCCAAGATTTGTTGTATATTAGTATGTCATCAAAAAATACTAACACAAATTTTCTAAAGAAGGGTTTGAAAATAGAATTCATCAAACTTTGAAATGTTGAAGGTGCATTAGTAAGTCCAAATGGCATAACCAAAAACTCATAACGACCTTCATGTGTTCTAAAGGATTTTTTGGGAATGTCTTCCTGCCTCATTCTGATTTGATGGTATCTCGAACGAATATCTAACTTATTAAAGAAAATTTCTCCATGCAATTCATCTAATAATTCATCGATGACAATGATGAAATCAGATATGAATCCGACCAAATTTACCCACAAGCTTGGACCAGATCCAAATCCAACTCGCCTATCCCACAATTACACAACCCAATTTATCTTAGGGTTCTCTAAACCCTTAACAGGGTGCCTAGGATCGAATGCTCTTCACTCATCTGTCGACCCTTTTTCCCATAGGACCATTCCCTGTGATCGAGGGCTTAACATAGAGCGCTAAACCATGTCCTCTTCAATCTATGACGTAGATCTGTCTTCCCCAAATTTGATGGCTACAATGGATTGTGGAGCCACAACATGCTCATGGTTTAACTTTCCTCCCAATATCCACAATGCAAAGATGCTCGATGGTAATGGAATCGATGTAGACCATTGATCTTCCTCCCGATGGAGATCTACGATCCTGGTTGATTGCGGGATGCGAAATAACCCCCTTGTTAACTTGCCCTTGGACTTATGAAATCATTCCAATCTATTGATCTGTCTTCAGCCTGATCCAACAGTCACAACTTAATCAGTCATTGACCCGACGGTCCTCCTCAACAACTCTCATATTTGATGGTTGCTGCTCATTAATTATCGATTTACTCCTTTTTCATGATCTGACGGTCTGCAACGCTCCTAGCTGGATGATGAACGATCGATGTTCATTCTTCTCTACCTTGCATGATTGATCTAACGACTATCATTTACAGGTGGAATGATCACACAACTCCAGTAGCTTTTCTTGTGATCATGATAATCCTTCTCCTCCATCGTTCAATATGATCATCAATCCTTCTTGTGATCGATGCTTAATGGAATAATTCTTCTGATCTCAACTAGAACACTGGATTGCACCAAGCCTCTTCCCCAGAGTTCTCCTTCTCGGCCCTGCAATACAACCCTACACTTGCAGTTACACAGTCTCAACTATATGCATAGAATTACCCTTCTTCCTCACAGAGGTATACAATACATAGATAAACATAAATAAATCCAGAGGCTTCCATAATACTCAAAATAGATTATTTCCCTTTTATTCATATACATAGGTTTACATACAATTATACAGGCTCACATGCCTTCTGGTCTTTCATTGACCAACTCTTATCCTCTCTATGGCCTAATCCTTCATTCGGTTGGCCCCATCCTCGATGTTTGGCCTAATCTTCTATATCTTTCCAGCCCCCCTTTATGCCTCTAAGTCTTACAATAATATACAAAAGGGATTATGAACTGTTTCTACTTAAGATCCAACAAATCCTCAACAGACTCCTAAGGATCCTCTTTTATCCACTTTCCACTCAACTAAATCCGTATTCTAGGATCTCCTAATCCCCAAGATCCTCATGAGATCTCCACAAGCCTAATATCTCTCATGTTCTCACATATTCGAGAACATTTACAATAAAACCTCACACACATATTCCTCACTCAAACCACTCAAACATACATAATTTCCTATTAAGAAATCAAATCCTTAGCAAACATAAGACCCCCTAGGTTAACCAAATATACAATGATTTTTGGAACAAGATGCTCCTACATCAGACAACAATAGGAAACTTATCTTTGATGGTCATTTTGTCGAGTTGTCTATAATATGGATATGTATGCCATGAACCATCCTTCTTTGTAACCATCACTACTAGTGAACAGAAAGAACTTTGACTAGGTTGAATGATGCCTGCCTCTAACATTTATTGGATCATACGCTCGATCTCACTCTTCTATTCATATGGATACCTATAAGGCCCAATGTTAGGTGGGAGGTGGTACACTTCCTGGTTGCAAATAAATAGCATGGTCATGATCTCAAGCAGGTGGAAGACCCTTAGGCATCTCTCCAAATACCTTGGAATTGGTCTTGATAACTATTTGGAGATCCACTCAAGTAGAGGATATAGATGTTTGAACATCTAGTGAGCTCAATTGTGCAATTACACCATGGTGTATCTTTTTGAGTAATTTTGTCTTGCTATTAGAGCTTATCACCTTAGATGGTTTCCCTTGGATGCCTCTAAGCCCAATTTCCTTTCCTTTTGAGGAAAATCTCATGAAAATATATTAAAAATTAAGGGCCATTGTTTCCAATGATTATAAACATTAGATCCCTAATACAATATCAACACCACCCATTTGGATGGAAATCATGGGACTATCCAATAAATACTCCCCCATGTTGAGCTTAATACTATGACACTTCCTAGAACAACTTATGGTACCTCCATCTTCAATCATTACTTGAAATTTGGTACTATAAATACAAAGAAATTGAGATATTTTGTAATTGATGAAGTTATGGGTGCTACTAGAATCAATCGACAATGTTACCTTTTTCTTTTTGATGTATCCTTATATCTTAAGGGTTTGTGGAGTACTAATGTCGACCAATGCATGACAAGATATCGTTGGAGTAGTCTCTTTTAGATATAGATTTTGTGATATTTCCAATTCTTGATCTTTTTCCTCTTCATAGTCTATGTAGAATAATTTCTTCTCACCGCATTCATGCCCCTTACTATACTTGTTGTCATTATTGAAACATAGTCCCTTTTCTCTTCTTTCATCCATTTGTTGAGGTGTCAACCTTGTCGGTTGAGTGAGGTTAGGAGAGGGAACATGGTTCTCTCTATATCTGTTAGTGGCCACCCTTCTAGTAGCCATATTTATTTTTCCCACTTTCCTTGCCATATTGAAATCTTGCTCTAGGGATTTAGGTTCGAAGAGATGCACCTCATGTTCAATGTTCTCCTTTAAAGTGCCCATAAAGAGATCTAACAATTTATCCTCGGGAATGATCTTTACTCTAAAACTAAGCTTTTGGAATTTTTGAATTTGCTCTATAATCAAACCTGTTTGTTGAAGATTTATCAATTGACTAAAGAATGCATTGCTCTTAATATCCCCATAATGTGATATCAATTCATCTGTAAAAATGGACCAAGAGATAATAGAATTATTTTTTCTTTAGCAAAACCATTGATACCAAACAAATTGATCATTTTCTAAATACAAGGATGCAATAGGCACCTTTTGTAAGCTTGGCACTTGATGTAGATCAAAGAATTGCTCCATCTAGAATATCCATGTTATAGGATCTTTACTATCAAACTGAATCACATCAATCTTTGGAATGTAGTAGTTTGTTGGTGTCGCATTGAAACCTCGATTATGTGGATCTCAAAGTGATGAACAATCATAATTCTAGGATTTAGTATTTGTTCTCCAACCATGATACAATACTCCCCACATGTTATTGAGTCACAACACCATTGTTCTCCCTATTTTCATGATTTCCTTGGATCTCCATATCCCTTTTAGGGATCCTATGTAAGAGAATGGTTTCTATGGATTTTAGTATTTCTTCCTTATTGTCATCCATATTCTTTTCCATCTCTTGAATTTTTCCTAGTGTGTTTACCAACTCATCACTTGTTATTGACCTAACACTCAAATCATTAAGTTGATCCTCCAGTTTGGATAGCTTGTTATGTATCTCTTCATTTTCTTCACGAGTTACAGGGGAGATTTCTAGATATTTAATTAGCATTGCAATATTTTTTGGAGACATTTGGGATAAAAATAATAATATTCCTCTATTTTCTCTTTATCACAAATTTTCAATCACCCAAAAAAAATCTTCCAATAAAAAGCTATGCCAATTATAATTTATGTACCTTTCAAACCTTAATTTTGGCGTATGTCTAGATGGTTGACCTTTGTCCTAATATTTCTCTAAACTTTGAACCCTTCTAAGTATTAAATTTCAGTTCGTAGTACTCTTATATGATTTCATAAACTCCTGAAAATTTTCATAGTTTTAACCTTCACTGATAAAAAGTCATAGCACAGATACCAAAACGACTTGTTTAAGATCAATTTCAGGATTAGTAAAAATCCCCAACTTCCACAAGATATCTCACAAATTATAATTATTCAAATCCTAAAAAAAATTCACAGGTAACTCACTATGTCTCCTCAAAATTTTGAAAATTTCAGAGTCTGAAACTTCACAGAAATGTTTTTCTAGCGAAAATAAAATGATGGATCGTTTGAGACTAATTTCAGGATTATTTACAAACCCTAACTTCCCCAGGAAATATCTTCAAAAATATAATGAACCAGACCCTAAAATTTATACCACCAATTCTTTGCTATCCTTCCTCGGTACCCTAAAAATTTCGTTGTCTAAAACTTCCCAGAAAAAAAATGTTATAGCAAAACTCTCAAGATGACTTGTTTACAATTGATTTCAAGATGAGTAAAAAACCTTATCTTCCATAGGCTATATCTCCAAAAGTGTAACGAACCAGAACCTGAAATTTTTATTAGAAGTACATGGATATGTCTCCTGTGTAGCATCCAAATTTCTTTGTCTGAAGCATCCCAAGAAAAAGGTTATAGTTAAAATTCCAATATGACTCGTTTGAAGAATCAAAACCCAAGGATTGATGCTCTGATACCAAATGTTAAGAACCAACTCCTTCATAATGATAAAAAACCAATAAATAATAGTCCACTTTGATGGGGAAGCCTCCTTTTACAATATATTCAATGTACAATATGAGATAAAATTATCTTAATTCTAGGTCTCCTTGGTATGTATATAGGAGACAAGGGACACGATTATAATGAAAGGTTAGAGTGAAGGGTTCTAAACTACATATAAATATAACACTATAATGTAATAATTCAATATCTAGGGCTTAATAAGGGGTTTTATACTTAACATGGGGCTTTGTCTAGGGCTTAACGCATGTTCTTGGATGCTTTTGATTGTAACCCATCAAAATTTCAACTAATGTCATGTTTACCACTTATGCTTTCCCATCCATTTATGGATGGAAATTTGTAGGTCTCTTCAACTTGGTATCCATATTCTCCCAAGGTATAGTCCAAAAGGCACTAAGAAACCTCGTGTCTCTGTCATAAATGATGCTCCTTGGTATTGCAAAGCATAGTTGGACCCTCTCAAATAACAAGATCATTGCATTTGTTCCCCTAATGATCTTTTTACATGGCATCACGATGCACATCTTACTAAATTTTTCCACTACCACCAAAAGATAGTCACGTTCTTTCATGTTTCTTGGAAAACTACCCACAAATTCCATGGAGATACTCTCCCATGATCTAGTAGGTACAAGCAAGGGGCACCATTGACCTTTCTGTCTATTTTTTGGTCAACTAGTAAAACAATTTCTACACACTCTAATGAATCTAGCTACCTTTCCTTACATTCTTGACTAGTACACATAGCTTTGCAAGTTGGTAATAATCCTTCCAACACCAAAATGACTTGAAACTTTAGAGATGCGGGCCTTTATTATAAGTTGTTTTCTCTCACCTATGAGTACACACAACTTATCTAACTTATAGTGCAACCCATATAGAAGATGGTATTTAGCCTTGTTGTCACCTTCTTCTTCTTCACGACCTTCTCTTTGCAACTGCTAAAATATCTCCTTGTAATCTTGATATTCAATGTATTCATATTTGTATACATCATGGGTGAAAGGCTTATTCACAAGATTACAAACCCAAACATCCATGCAATGGCTCATTAACTTCTCAAATTTTTTTGATAAAGACAATGATGATACAACTTACAATAAAACCATAAATAGAAACATATTTATGTTTCATAAAGATTACACAACTTAACAATAAAATAAAACCATGAATGAAAACATATGTATATTTTTTCATCCAAATTAATTGATAGAGAAACCCATGAGACATTAAAATAACAATAACAATAATGACACTTCACCCAATTGATGAGTTGGTGCAATGGAGTGGGGATTACTGGTAAGTTATAACTTGCTAGTTTGTAATGTTACTTCACTCCCTAAGAGTCCAACTTGTTCATTGGCTACGAGTAAACACCTTTTTGATGTTGAAATTTGCACACTATTCATAATGATTAACATATATGTGTGACATTAAAAGCGGGAGGATGATCCATTTACATATTATGTATCCTTGATGTTGGAATTTGCACACTATCCATAATGACTAACATATAGAAGAAGAAGAAGTAATTTTAACGTCCACAAGGCTAACAATAGCCTATGGGATAGATCATCTCACATAATGATTTCAATAGTTCAGCCCTTTTCCTGTTCAACTTGATGATGAGCTCCCCTAATTTCTCCATTGTCCCCTCGCTGAATAAGTCATTCCAAGAGCTAGCTATCAAGATATTTATATAGTTGTCCCTGTTGTCTTTGAAAGATTCACACTCTAAAACGAAATGCTTTTCTGTTTCCACTTTTCTTGAGGTGCAGAACACACACACCCTTTCTTCCCAAACTTCTTTTGGTATTTTCTAGCGCCCAATTTCACAACAGAGTTGATGGGAATTGGTTCTTAATTGGGCAATAAGCATTTTGGCTCTCCAAGATATATTGGCCCTGATGTACGCTTTTTGATGATGATTGTATGTGGGGTTAAACTATTCAATATAGTGCTCTTTCTTTCTCCCGAGCCCTTTATCCAAAATTCGCCTGTGGAACCTATCAATAACAAAAGCCTTTATCTCTTTACTGTTCATATGGCACTTGTTCAAGTGGATATCCCATTTACTAAGCCATTTAATATTTTGTCTCATCCATGTCTTCTTCCTTTTGCACAATATGTCAATGAAGATGACCTTAGGCCATCGATTGTCTTCCATTTGCTCAATTTTTTTAGATATCTTATGAGACGCACCATAGCAATTGCTTCAATAGGAGCAACCCCCATTTCACTCAACATGACATCATAAGGGACCAAACTTTTAATTTTAAACTTATTTGTGATCAAGCGTTTTTGAATCTTCTCAATTTCTTTCCACTGTAAGTCAGATGTGCTACTAGCCCACACTTCACAACCATATAGAACGACTAGGATCACTAAAATCCCAAAGAGAGTTTGCATAGTCTTCCAATCTCATAGCTCTTCTTCTCTACATCTATTTTGAAAAACATAGAACACTTTCCAACCTTCCAAAGTTCTTTTCTTTCTGGAGCCTTCCCAACTTAGATTTTTGTTGAAGTCAATTCCGAGGTATTTGTAATCTGCCACTTATTCAAGAGTGTTGCCTTCAAAGTAGAACTTATGTTGCTTATGTTTTCTTTTGCTAGAAAAAATTACCACTTTCTTCTTGCTAGTATTGACTTGCATTCCCACTGTACTACAAAAGCGCTCAAGAGAAATTAAGTGTTCTTGAAACCCAAGAGTGGATTTAGCAATCAGAATAAGGTCATCTACATACAAAATAAGCCTTCTCACAAAATCACCCAAAAGAGCACCATCACCCTCATGTGAGTTTAACCACTCTTCAAGTTTGTCAATATATAAGCCAAAGAGGGTAGGGGACAATGGGCACCCTTGTTTGACCCCAATATCACTCCTAAAACTTTCGGAGATACCAACTGACGTTCTGATTTTGACTTTAACCTCCTCATATAGCCTATGGACGACTGCTCTAAGATGTATACGAACCCCAAGTTCCTCCATTCTATGCCAAAGTTTATCTCTAGGGACCATGTCAAAAGCTTTTTTGAAATCGACAAAGCAACAAAAGGCTTCCTCTTTTTTCTCCCACACTTTTTCAATGATGTGCCTTAGAGTTATACCTTCATCAATTGTTGAGTGTTTAGGTATGAAACCTGCTTGCCCTTTATCACACTTATCCCCTTCTTCTGCCCACTTGCTGAATCTATTTTCTAGCATACTTCCAAATAACTTCACAAACAAGGGGTTTACCATTATGGTTTTATAGTTGGAGGGATTGTTGACATCCCCACTCTTGAATAGTGGTATTGCTAGGCTCGTTGTCCAATTTGTAGGAAATTCTTGCTGAATGATGTTGTTGAAAATTTTCATAATGTGAGGTGCAAGAGTTTTTGAACCCCACTTTAGATATTCTGCCCGGAGTTCAACTAAATCTTTTGCTTTTCCAACACCCAACTTTTTGATACCCACCTCAATTTCTTGCACGATGAAGAGTTTAGTAGTAGTGTTGACCAAGGGGGGGGGGGGGTCCACCTTAGGATGTTGCTCATAAAGCTGCTTTGCATACTCGAACCATTGATAGGTTGTGATATTATTTTCCATTTGTTTCTTTCTCGTTTGAAGCTCCTTCCAAAATAACTTGGGGTTATTTTTCCTCCCTCCTTGAGATCATGAAATCGACATTCTTCTTTCTTATAATTTGCTTGTAAGCTTTTATGCTTATTCCTTATGGCTTGACTCTTTCAAAGTTTTCCTTGTTGTTTTGCATTTCTCATCAAATCAAACATTAACCGGAAAGCAGTTTGTTTCATATTTCCTATTTTTTGCTCTTTTGCATTATGTAAGTGCGCTTTGGATTAAATTTGTTAACTCATGGCTATGAAGGCCCTGGGATGGAATTTTCTCCTTGTTAAACAACCTCTTTAGTGCTATCTTGAAGGCGTTACAGTTTTTTTGAGTCAACAAAATTCTACCCTTTGAAGGAGGTCGTCGGATGTGTTGATTTTTTGTCCCATGTTGTTGTTGTTCAACCCAAGTTAGACTTAAATAGATTGGTTTATGATCAGATTTCAACTCCCATAATTGTTCACCAATCAAAACTTCCTCCATTTTCTCACACAAGCCATGTGAGCAAATTGCATAGTCTACTACACTTGTTCCATTGTAGGTATTGCAGGTGAAATTGCCAGAATTCACCCATCTAGCCACCCCATTACAAATGACTAAGTCAAATGCCCCACATAAAGTAAGCAATTGTTCCCCAAAAAAGTTGGAGCAAACAGCTTTTGTTGTCCTCTGAAACTCTTGTCCACTGATGATTTCTCTCTTCTATAAGCCAAATGGGGTTGCAATCTTCCTTACAATGAATAATACTAGCTTGTTCACATGTTGTCCTAGCATTGAAATCACCCACTATAAGGACTTCACTTAGTTGAGAGTACGCTGCAATATCGTTTTTTAAAGCTGCAAAGGGGTCTTTGTGATCAAGCTCCCTACTTTTGTAAGTTTTTGAAACTTGTGGAGCAAAATAACATGCTGCAATCCTGATGATGTTACCATTTTCTGATATTTTAAACCAAATGAATTGTTTATTTGAGTCTTCTCTTTCTAACTAAATGAGACGACCTTTTTTTTTCTTCACTAAGACCATGATACCCCCGTGTCCTTTACCATTTTCCGCTGCTTTGTTCCACACTGCCATCTTCACATACTCTTCAAACATAGGTGTCTTGCACCCTTCATGCTCATGTGTTTCCAATAGACAAATTATGTCCCTATTTTCCGTTATAGGTCCTAACCTAGGTCCCCACCTCCAAGGATAACCTCTACAATTCCAACAAACTAAACTTAAGGAAACCTGGGAATAATTTGATTGCTATTTGTTTTGGTCTACAAAACTCCAAGTTGAGTCTTCACTCCTATTTGTCCAAATTGACCTTGTTACATATTTTGTTACATATATATATGACATTGAAAGTAGGAGGACGATCTATTTACATTTTATTTTTTAAAGAAATGTGGAGCATGGGATAATGCCAATATAAACTAAGGTATCATTAATAAGATTTGTGAGCCATTGCATTTAAAGCAATTAAGATATAGACAAACTAAATTATATTATGCTTTGTGGATTATTATATTTTTAAAATTGAATTTCTGGAATTTAAAGGAATTAAAATATATTTTATATTTTAATTAATTTTATTTTTCAAATTAATTTATGAGTTGCCAATTATTCATTTAAAGCAATTAAGATATAGAGAAACTAAATTATATTATGCTTTGTGGATTATTATATTTTTAAAATTGAATTTCTGGAATTTAAAGGAATTAAAATATATTTTATATTTTAAATAATTTTATATTTTAAATAATTTTATTTTTCAAATTATTATTAGTTGCCAATTATTAATAATATTTGATGGTCAAAATAACGAACGACGAGCCAAATCCAAAACGGGTTAAAAAGCTATGAAGTGCAATCATGTAGGCGGGCACATAGGAGGCTCTCTTAATGGTAATGTGTCGAAAGATAGATAAATATGGTTGATCAATTCCCTTATCAAAATCAATAATTTATGGTATTCAGCACGGGCCATGGCGGGAAAATGTGGGCCTCGGTTTGCCCGGACATATGTACACACGCTGATGATGAACTGCTGAACTCACTGTGGCGAGTCCCGGACCTTTTTCGGAATATCTGAATGGTTTCCCTTTCTAGCGTCAAAGGCCAAAATCCCTCAACAATGCGTTTTTAACTCAGCTTAATGAATCAATAAATGAACGCAGGGATTCTACATTCATTTGTCTATTTAAATTCACCATGGTGAACTTATATACCAATGCTGCTGCTTCATTGCTGGAGAATCCAATTGAAGGGGGATCTTGTATAGAATTGGGCAGCACGAATGATGTTTTACAGGTGGATTGCATTCAAGCAGGGCTTGAAAGGGATTATGATAATGCAGAGCAGGAGGAGGAGGAGGATGTTTTGTATGATACGAGCAAACAACCGAAGAGGAAGAGACACAGGGGTCCAAGGTTATGGAAGGAGAAATGGCAGGAGCTCTATCCTTGGGCTTCTCTGAGAAAAGTTAAAGGGGAAGATAGAATGTTCTGCACTTTATGTGAGGCTCATGGCAGCACCTCTACTAGAAATGCATTCAGAGTGGAGGGTAGTTGTAATTTCCAACCGAGTGCCCTTGCTACCCATGAGAATAGCTGTGCCCACAAAAATGCCTGCCTCTCTCGTAGAGCTTGGACTGAAACTAACAACATTGAGATGAACGCCAAGTATGTATGCATGCCATCTTCATATTCCACTCAGTCAAAGTAACCCTAATCTATTGCTTTGTATTTTTTTCCCTAGTTCCAGGCAAAAGTTACCAAATTAGAATGCCTGCCAATGTGCAGTTTTATTGGTTTTGCATGCTGTCAATATATTCTTTTTCGCCTGAAAGTCAGTTTTGCCCTTTTTTAATCAATTGAATTTTGAAAGTGTTATTTTTATTTTATTTAATTACCATTGAATGCTGTAACCATGACTGGAGTTCCTTTGCTAATTTCTTATTGAATATCCAGAAGTATTTTGGAAGCTCTTGCCTCTGCCCATGTTATCGGGTAGGTGTCGAGGACCAATGACACTCTATATGGCTTCAACATTCACCATAGAAATGTCGTCTGTTTTGATTTAATAAAATTTTCTGCACATTGAATACCACCATTTTATTAAAATGTGCACCTTAACCTGTTTTTTTGGAAGTTGCTTTGATAAACACAACCTAAGGTGGAGGGTTGCACCATATAACATGGACTTCCTTTTGCTTAAATGCTAGGTCTGAAGGGTAATCCAATTCTGCTTTATCCACTTTGCTACAGTATCTGCTCGGGCCAGTTGTCAATGAAGTGACATATTAAGGTTGATTTCATCAAGACCTTGATGTGGTTTGCCAGTGGATTTGGTTTTAACACGATGATCAACAAGTATGCAACTTCAAAGACAACATTGCATTTTGGAGACTTAACCATCATTCTCCCACCTTTCTTCTTCAACAAGTCAATTATCTTTTTAATGTGAAAACGCTAACGCTGCCCCACAAGCATCCCGACCTTCATACCTATTGATAAAATTAACTTCGAGAGCTGGGACACCCCTCTTAGGGTCGTTGCCTAGATCAATATACTTGCAAAACATGAAAAATGGAAAGGCAAAAGCTCACAAAAAACAAAGGAAGAGTTGAAAGTAATAAGAAATCAGTAGGCTACTACATGGTACTAAGAAGCCATGGGAATTAAGTTGTCTTAGCAGAGACAACTAGCGATGACACCTTTAACCCTAATAGAACACTAGTTAAAATTTTCACCTCATAAGGCAGCGGATATGCACCATAAAAATTTCAGCCCTAATGCTAAATCTGATTTCCCTGGAAACACCTGTCATAGCTTCAGATCTGCAATCAACAGTACCTCTAGGGCAGCATTCAAGAGTGTAGACACTGCAAGTCAAAAGGTTAGATCATTTTAGCAGCCGCTAGGGCAAGATCTAGTAAAAAAATCATATCTGAAAATTACATCTGGGGAGCACCGGCCCAACAAAAATCAGATATGAAAAAACAAATTAAAGCTTGCTAAATCAACTGAGATTCAGACTGGCTGTTCATTATATCAGTATAATAAATCAACACCTAAAACACCTAGAAATCAGACCTGCATGCAAATTTTGGACAAGAAACATATCTTTTTTCTATTGCACATGAAAGATGATTGTGTTACAATAAATCAGCTTCTCCGGTCAATTGGGTTTGACTTGGGTGGTTGGGAGGAATAATTGTTATCCTCCCCACCCAGGTTCAAATCCTGCAAGTGACATGTTGAGCTCATAACGAGTATATTGTTGTAATGGCTTTGAGCCCTGTTGTTGACCGGCCATGTGCCCTGAAGATTCTAGTGTTTGTCATGGGTACCGTCCTTAAATGAGCGGAAGTATCCAGGGGTTTTCCCCGGGCTTTGTAACTTGGAAAAGAAAATCAACAAACAACATGCTGCAAATGTAAAACCCAAACAACATGCTGCAAATGTAAAACCCAAACAGCAAATAAGCTTCTTATAATGCAAAACCAACAACTTCTCTCAAGCACATGAGCAAAACAAACAAATAACAAAAACCCTAGCCATTACAACCTTATGCTAATCTCTAGCAATTGTTCTCTTCTCTAGCTCTAATCGAGCAAGCTATTAATGTTGAAATGATGTTCTCCTCCCTTTTTTATAGAATAAGAGAAGGATTACGTTACAAGTGTGGAAATTTTGAAAATCTGCACTTCGGAATACTTCAGAAATTTCATCTCATTTACTTGTGGTTCCCTGGATCTATTTCATAGAGCTTTCAGTTTTTTTTTTTTACCAGGTTACAAAGCCCGGGGAAAACCCTTGAGTATTTCCCCTCATTTTGAGGATGGTACCTAGAGTAAACCCTAGAATCTTCAGGGCACAAGGCTGGTCAACAACAGGGCTCGAAGCCATTACAACAGTATACGCGTTATGAGCTCAACATGTCATTTGCGGGAATTCAGCCCAGGTGGGGAAGGTGGCAATCATTCCTCTCAACCACTTGAGCTAAACGCAATTGACAGAACTTTCAGCCTTATTGCTGAATTTGAAATATTTATTACAATAGCATATATTTCAATTCTGTCCAACCTTTTCACTAGGCAAGCTAAGAAGATAGACACCGAAAAGGTGCTTGAAGGAGAGATGAATATCACAGCCCTCAGGGCACATTCTCAATCAACACAGAGATCTGAAAATTACTTTCACGACAGCAAATTTTTAACAGCACTAAATCTGATTTTGAGTTTCATCTAGGCTTGCTAAAACACATAACTTTGCAGCCTGGCTGTCCCAACAAATAAACTCATTAAAACAGCCATGAAACTACTCATAACAATGAGAAACCAAAGTCTGATATTCAGATCTATGATGTATCAATTTAGGATGACAATAGTGTTGAAATTTAAATATAGTTCAGATCTGTAATTTTTCTTAAAATACTTCTTGCTGATTTATAATTTATTCACAGTTAATATGCAGAGATACATGAACAGAAATAGAATAGAAGCATGCACGATAACACAAAGATTTTACCCTGGAAAAACCTTCTCAAGGCAATACCTCAACACATGAGGTCACTCAGTCTTGTCACAAATAAGATTGATCAGCAGTATACTGTTGTCTTGGCTTTTGTTTATACAAAGTTCACAAGACTTTTTGTCTTGTATCAAATAAGGCTCTTCTCCAAGTCTCAAGTCAGCCTATACAAGGCAGTCTTGGAGAATGACTCACTCTACTGCAAACTTTAACACTCCCTCTCAGCGAGGGAGACATTCTCAGCTACACCAAGCTTGTCCCGGAAGTGCACAAATTTTCCAAAGGACAAAGGCTTGGTCAGAATGTTTGATGTCTGCTCATTAGTACAAATGTACTGCAATTTGATGGCACATTTTTGGACCATGTCTCTGATATAGTGGTATTTCATCTCAATATGTTGGACGTGTCATGGAAGACTGGGTTCTCTTTGAGCTTCAAACAACTCTGGTTATCACAATGGATAACTGTTGTTTCTAGCCTCTCTTGAAACAATCCGGACAACAGTTTTCTTAGCCATACTGCTTCTCTGCTTGCAACACTGGCTGCTATATACTTTGCTTTTGCTGTACTCTGCGCAATTGAACTCTGTTTCCCGCTGGACCAAGATATCATAGCAAAACCTAAACTGAAACAGTGACTCGAAGTACTCTTTCGGTCCATTGAGCTTCCAACCCAATTTGAATCAGCATACCCATGAAGCAACACTCCAACATTAGAAGAGTATTTGAGTCCAAATGCAATGGACCCTCTCAAATACCCGAGCACATGTTTGGCAACAACCCAATGTTTGTGTCTTGGTTCAGACATGAACTGACTCAAGGCATTCACTGCAAAGCAAATATCTGGCCTTGTATGAATCAAATACATCAAAGATCCAATTAACTGCCTATACATGGTTGGATCCACCAAGTCTGATCAAGAATCCGACTCATTCAACTTTTTCAGGTTGGATACCATGGGAGTAGACATGGATTTACAATCCAACATACCAAACCTGCGCAGTACATCAACTGTGTACTTTCCTTGAGACAGAAAGATCCCATCTGATCTTTGCCACACTTCCAGACCAAGGAAACAATGCATGAGACCAAGGTCTTTCATTTCAAATTCGGAAGTGAGCTCCCTATTACATTGGGCTATCAAATGTTCATCTCTTGTAAGGAACAAATCATCAACATATAACACTAATATCAAGGGATGATTTTTCACAACCTTAAAATACAGCTTGGGATCTGCAGCACTCTTGGAAAACCACAAGTTCTGAAGATAACTATCAATTCTCGGATACCATGCCCTTGGTGCTTGCTTAAGCCCATACAATGCTTTTCTCAATTTGCACACATGTGATTCTTTCATGTGAATCACAAATCCCTCTGGCTGTTCTATATATACCTCTTCCTCAACTTGACCATTGAGGAATGCTGTTTTAACATCCATCTGGTGAAGTTTCCAACCCAGAACTGAAGTGAGGGATATGATGGTCCTGATGGAAGTGTACCTTGCAACATGTGCGAATGTTTCATCATAGTCAATGCCTTCCTTTTGTGAAAAACCATGAGCCACAAATCTCGCTTTGTATTTCTCAATACTTCCATGAGCTGCATGCTTGATCTTGAACAAGCATTTGGAGGTGACCACTGATTTTCCTTCTGGCTTGGGAACCACTTCCCACACGTCATTCTTCATGATGGATTGATATTCTTCCATCATGGCATCTTTCCATACTTGTTGTTGAGCAACATCCTCAAATGTGGTGGGTTTTGCATTACTAATCTGAGACATCTGTGTCACATAGCCTGCAAACCTTTGAGGTCTTTTACTTTTCCTGAATGTACCTGATGGAGCACCATGTGATTTTGCTTCCTGCATAATCTCTCTACACTAGGCAGGTTTCCTCTTAGAATGAGGCGCATCCAAAGATCTCTCTATCTGTTCTATAGGTTCCACACGATCATCCAGATCTAGTGGCTCATCTAACTCCTCCCTCTGCATATCTGAATTGGATGGCTCTGAAACCTGTACCCAAGAAGCTTCATGCTCCTCCATCTCTGTATCAAGTTGCAATTCTTTGCAACGTTTAAAAGCAACTTCTTCATGGAATGAGACATCCCTGCTTACCTCAATATGTCTTTCACCAGGTACATAGATCGTGTAGGTCTTGGATGTTTCACTTTACCCCACAAAGATTCCTTTCTTACCTGATGGTTCCATTTTGGATCTCTTATCTTTTGGCACATGAATGTAGACAGGACACCCAAAGATCCTTAAGTGTCCCACATCTGGTTTCTCACCTGTAAATGCTTATTCCAGAGTCTCATTTCCCAGAATAGCATGAGGGCTTCTATTATGGATGTAAACAACAATACTTGCAGCTTCTCCCCAGAGATAAGCAGGAAGATCATGATCACACATCATTGCTTTAGCTGCCTCACAAATAGTTATGTTCTTTCTCTTAGCTACCTCATTCTGTTGGGGGTTATATGGAACTGTAAGCTGTCTCTTGATTCTTGCTTCCTTGCAGAAGTCTTCAAATTGGTGAGACTCGTACTCACCACCATTGTCTAATCTCAGGATTCTAATGTGTTTTCCAGTTTGATTTTCAATTAAAGCCTTGAACTCATGAAACTTTGTAAAAGTTTCATTCTTTGTTTTCATGAAGTATATCCATGACTTCCTAGAGAAGTCATCTATAAAAATCACATAATACACATGCCCATTTAATAAAGGTGTGGACATAGGCCTTGTTATCCACCAGTTTGCACAAGCTGGATTTTCTGAAGAGCCGCCAGAGAATGAGCAACCAGTGCTCATATATGCAGAGTTCAGAGTTCAGTCGGTCTTATGAAAGACCCATTTTTTCCGCATTTCCACAATTGTAATAAATGTCCTAAGTATGAGATATTGTAAAAGGCTATTGGCCACCTGTTGAAATAATGCAACTACAAAGTGTATTCTTATTATTATTGATATATTATTCATAGGATCAATCCCCATTGTGGATTGATCATGTCGGTTATTGTAATAGGACCAAATCCCCTTTTGCGGATTGGTCAAAAGACAATTGTAATAGGCAGAATAAGAAGTCGGCCCCAACAGATATTAAAGAGGCCCAGAAATATAATAAAGGTGGGTTTACCCACCCAGTTTGAGAAGTCAGCCCTGCCAGTGATGAGACACTTCACACGTGCCAGACTTGTATAAATAAAGAGGCCAGCGCCTCACTTAGACACACAACTCACTTGCTCATTGAGAGACAAGTTTCAGATCTGCTGCTGGAGAAAAAGGAGAAAGAGAGGGGTGCATATCTGGGAGAGGACTTTCTGTATTAGTTTAAGAGATCTCTTGGCATTGTATTGGCTATCTATATTAAGGAAGTTTTGCTGGGTTTTCTTCCCCTAGAGGGTTTCCCAGGATAAAGGCTGTGTCTCTTGTGATTGTGTATTTCTTAGTGATCTTGGATTATGCTATTGTTATCTAATGAAATGCAAACAACTATAATAATGGCTTAAACCTTAACATGGTATTAGAGCCAAGCTGAAGGAAGCATCTTTCACAAGAGTGAAAAACGTCACTGTTGTCGTACATGAAAATTAGGGTTTTTTGATGGCGAAGCTTTTTAGCCCCAAAACCATCTAGAAAAGTGCGCCCTCCCCCAAGGATCATTTTGGCACCTTCAGCGCACCTTTTCAGTGGCTAGATCTCCCGGAAAGTGAAACCCTAGTTTCACAAAGTATCGGAAAACCAGAAAACCAGAGTACCAGAAGTACTAGAAAACTAGAAGCACTAGTCCAGAAATCCGTAGATCAAGTTTGAGGTGGTAAAAGTTGGATTTTCGAAATTCTGACTACACCAGCATACTCGCCTCAGCTCAACGCATCTATTCCCTGGATCAGAATTTCAAAATTTGAAGTTTGAAAAATTAGGGTTTCCTCATAAAACCCTAAGTTGCAGTTGCAGTTGCAGTTTCAGAACCAGTTGCAGTTGTAGCATTAGTTGCAGTTGCAGCCGTAGAACCAGTTGCAATCACCCTTGAAGTTTTCTTAAGAGTTGGTAATGATTATCGCTGCTAGCAGATAGAGCCACTACCTGCAAATGCTATCAGAGGTATGTACTCACATATGTTTAATGGTTAAACCCTAAAGAGTATTTGCAGGAGAAGAGATCTCTTGCCATAGATCCAGAAGGATCTCAAGATCCAACACATTCAAAGGAATGAAGCAACCCAGGTGTGATTATTCTGATATGCATCTATTTGTAATGACATTATCTTGATCAGTGTTGCATGTTGAAGCTATGATCAAATTATTAGAAGGATTAAAAGTTGATCATAGAGCTTATCCTCTAACCTAACCTTCAGTCAAGATAGCGTATTGTCTTAGTACAACAGACAGGTTGAAGAAAGCACTTGTCATTTTGAGTGAAGGAGACTTGAAAGAAAAGCAAGCACTCATTCTTGAGGACAAGGCTCCAGGTTTGATTAATCAAGATTAATAAGATTCAAAGGTACACATGACAAGTTGATGACTATAGTTGAGATAGTAGTCTTCGTAAAGTATTATACTTGATAGCATGTGAACATATAGAGGTAAGTGCTTTGCCTGATACAACTAACACGTCCTCTAGGAGAAACCTCGTGTGTTGGTTCCAGGTTGCCATGGAAGAATGCTTGGTCACAACACTATGAGAGTGTTGACCTCATTTCGTATTGTATTCCTTACCTTTAATCTTTGCTTCAGATAAATTATAAGTGATAGCTCT
>ML813839.1:32660-47088 GCA_009831015.1 Picea engelmannii | reverse complement strand
GCTTCGTCTAGGCGCTCCATTTTCGGCCAGCCTCTCGAAGTCCAAAAAGGTGGTCAATCCTAACCAATGTTTCCTCAAAACTTGGTCGAGGGCCAACAGGCCCCCAACACTCACCTTTGACTCATCCCGAGTCACTCAGATCTAGGCAGTGCTGCTTCGAAGGCCTTGAGATTGGCTTGAGCTGCCTCGACTTGTTACTTCGCTTGAGCTTCCTGCTCAGTGAACTCCTAGATCATTTTCTCTGTAACAGGCCCTTCTAGGTGTTGTTCCATTATCGCAACTACTTGGACCAGTTGCGAACCTTGTCCTTCGATATCTTCAAACACCGTGCAAGATTCCTCTTACATCGGTTCTAGCCTCTATGTGGCTTCCATTACTCTGCCCTGGATGGTAGTATTATGCTACTGGGCCACGCGGTGTTCTTTTCATCTCTTCATTCTCTCGACTACAGTGAGTGACTTCATCTACACCTGAATTGTCAGTGCCTGATGTTGTGCCTCCTGTAGCTACGATTCCAACTTCCTAAGATTTGGATGTTTTGTGAGGCATTTGTAGGTCTGTGCGCTTTTGTCGCTCAATTGCTTACATTCTGAGGCGAGGGCTCTGATCCTTCCCACTACACTCTTAGTGGCTTCCACCCTATATTCATGCACTTCCTTTGGAGTACTCGGTACTGCTTGAATATCCAACTCCATTATTCATGCTTGAAGCTGTTGAATGGCCTCAGTGAGATTTTCCACTTGAACCTCAACTGATTCATGTTCTTCCTATGCCAAGCCTGACACAGAGAAAAGTGATATGCCACCACTTCTTTGACTGTAGTCTTCTCTACGAGAAGTTTGTCTTTTTCCCTCTGTATCTTCTCTTTGTCTTCCTCGAGCATTTCTCGAAACTCATCCCTCTCACTTTCATAAGAGGTCACACAATACCGCGCAACTCGCAGTTTCTCTAAGACTTCCTCTTTTTCTTTCTTCATGGATTCTGTAGCCTTTTCCTTTTCTTCTTTCACTTTCTGAAGCCGAGCCTCTGTTGCATCTGCAAGTCTTTAGAGTTGGGCTAGCTCTTCCCCCAACTCTATAGTCTCTAACGAGGAAGGCAGAATAGATATTGCACGGACCGAGAAAATAGCTTCTTGTATCTCCTTCAACTCCTTCTTGAACTTCTCATACAACTCTTTCTTCTTTGCTCCGTATCTATGCAAGATATATTTGGACACGTCCTCCATCGCTTTGCGGACTAGATCGATTATCATCTTCTGTAAGTGTAGCCTCTAGCTAGGGTTTATTGGTGCGGGTCTTCTTTCTCACTAAGGGTTTCTGCGGAGAAACCTTCCTTTTCTTTGGTATTTCTGTCTGTGTAGGAGGATCCTTCAACGGTGTAGCTTCAACTTCTCATTTCTTTTCTCCTTATTCCCCTCCTCCTTCTTGATTTACTTTGTCTCCCCCTCCTTCTACAGGTGAGCCAGGTCCACTTTCTCCCGAGGCGCTATCCTCCTCATCAGTTTCTATGTCTTGGATTTCCTCCTTTTTCTTCTTCTTCTTCGCACTGGTCTGTCCAACATGCTCGGCTCGAGTGACCAAGGGTCTTCCTATAATTTCAGTGTTAGAGATTTATGCATCTACAACGGGTATAAGGAACTCCTCTGGCCATTCCTTGTTGATCTATTTGATGTCCTCATCGGTCAGCTTATAACTATACCCATAACAGTACCAGGACAAACAACAGAAGGAGGGGTTCTACAGGAGGAAACACATCCTCCACAAGTCCCAGTACCCAAGAAACCAAGAACAGGCCAAATCAAGTCAAATCAAATAGAGGGAGGCTCAGAGAAGCTAGGGACCCAGAAAGGGAGAACAAAAACCACTCAGCCGACCAATGAACAATAGAACCCAGTTGAGGGAGCACAGGAAACTGTGACAAATCTCATCACACAGAAACTAGGGGAACTAAGAGACCAACAGTACAGGAAATAGGTGTGCACAAAAAATCAAAGGTGCAACGATCACCACCAAAATACACGATCACAAAGGAAGATGGTGATATGATTTCCAGAATGGTCCAGGATTGCCTTATAGAGGACTTTGATCATGCAGTGCACCATAGGGATAAACTGCAAAAGGAACTAGCAGAAATGGGGCAACTCCTGAAGAAATTTGGAGAAGCCCGGATTACAAGTAGCAGGAGAGGCATAGAACCATTGAGCACATGGAACAAAAAAAGAATGGAGGTAGGAAAACGCGACTCAGTTCTTCCGAAATCGCATTTCACGGTTTACATAAAGCCATTCATGATACAAATGGATGAAATTGTGGGACAAACACCATTGAAGGACTTGGATTAGATCCAATTGGTCCTAATAAATATGCCAGCAACGTCCTTATACCAATTGCAGGTTAGCATCGACCATGAGATACAGTCTCGAGCACATAAAAACTTGGTCGAACTACAACAAGAAACAAATAAGCGGGAAACACTGGAAACAATTTGCGTGCAGGAAAAGTCGGAAACGTAGGAGGAGAAGGGATGCAGAACTGAGTTGGAATGTAGAGTGGAAGACATTTTTAGGAAACTTCCAACTACTGTGCAAGGAAGTGAACTCCCAGCGGTAGAAAAGATCAATCGAATTATGCACGCAATTGATTAATATCAAAAGGAGATAGAGACTCTCTGTGGATAGATTAGACCAACAACTCCACCAGCAGTAAAGGAGAAGAGGAAGCAAGAAGCAATAGTGCAACTACAGGAGTTGGAAAAATAGCTCAGCACAGCAGCCGACTTGCTGGATAAAGCAGCACAACTCTAGACAAAACTGGAAGAGGATCCACAGGTCCAACAATGGGACAAGGAGGAGGAAACGATCAATGCAAAGATCCAAGAATTCAAGAAACAACAAAAATCCATCCCAATTCCAGAACGGGTCAAGGGGACACAAGTTCTAAAGAAGTTACACACAAAACTTCTCACTGCACAAACATAGAAACAGGAGTGACAGGATCAAAATGAACCGTTGTAGGAACAGATAACAACAGTACTGGAGTAGGCAGAAGAAGCCAGAACCTAGTCAACACAGACTCAGCTAGAATATGTAGAAATAATAAGTGAAGAAGTAGCAACGCAAAAAATCGATACTATCAAAGAAAAAACCAAGCAGGCACTGACAAAGGCAACATAATTGTAGGAGAAAATCCAGATGATCACTAGGGAAATCGAGGAGGCACAACACAATTAGGTGACTCGGGATGAGTCACATGTCAGTTTTGGGGGCCTGTTGGCACCGGGCCAAAGTGGAAAGAAGGATGATCATGGGAAAGAAAGCGTGAAGGAAACTAAAGTGAAAATTGGAAAAAGATCAGCATGAGCGAATGCAAGAAAGCGTGCATAGAGGAAAATGACAGCTGGAGGAAGAACAACACACGCATGGGAGAAAAACCTAGCGTAAGAAGGGTTAGGGTTTTGGTAATATTCTGTAAGTGGCTGAAAAGCCCGAAATGTATAAATATAGATACAAAAGTATCATATAAGGAGGTGGTTATTGTTGTTTTTGTTATCATTGTTGATTTTATGCTAGTTTTTATGAGGATTACGATTGTCATTGTGTGATTGTTTCGAGCATTGTTGTCGACAATGCAGGAAGGATTTTGAGTTGTATGAACTATGTTTTGTAAGTTGTTGAGAAAGAATAGATAGGAGGGAAGGTAGATCTGAGGATTAGACTATAGGATGTAGAGCCCGGTGCAATCTAGTTCGCCTCACATAGATCCTACCCACTTTTGCAGACCACTGTAAGTGTGCGACACAAGGAAATCAAGAATAACCATTAAAAGAGACAAGAGCCGGATCTTTTTGGACGTAGCCCAAGAGGGGTGAACCACAGTAATGTCTATGTAATGTGTTGAATGTCTACATATCTTTAACTACTTTCAAAAATAGATGATTATAATTGATGAATAACCAAATTCACTATTAGAATTCATTTATATTTTGAGTTATATGCATATGATTCCTAGGAACAAGTGGATTATAGTAACGGTTCACAGAAAAGGACCATAATCAAGAAACCATTTATCCCTTACTCTGTCCCAGATTGTAAACAACTGAGTCTTACAGTCATCCATCTATATCTATCTCGGGTGAGACTGCGCAGTGCCTTCCGGGCATTGTGTTGCCTTCTGGTTTACCAGGAGGGCCAATAGTTAAAGGCTTTGCTGGAATCCCGAATGACATGAACCCTGGGTCAATAACTCAAACAAAAGAAACCAACAAATGGTTTTGTTTCCAGGTTAAGAGGAACAATATAGGACTGAGTAGATGAGATAGAGCCGAAGACATCCCAACCATCCTTTCCTTGCTTTAATTATGTCACATGTTGTCCTGTCAGTGTGATTTTATAGGATAGGAAAACATGCGTCTGCAACGGGTATAAGGAACTCCTCTAGCCATTCCTTGGTGATTTGTTCCATGTCCTCGTCAGTCAACTTTTAACTATACCCACAACAATACCGAGACAAACAATAGAAGGAGGGAATCCATAGGCGGAAACACAGCATCCACAAGTCCCAATACCCAAGAAACCAAGAACAGGCCAAATCAAGTCGACTCAGATAGAGGGCGGCTCAGAGAAGCCAGGGACCCAGAAAGGGAGAACAGAAACCACTCAACCAACCAATGAATAGTAGAACCCAACTGAGGGAGCATAGGAGACTGTAATGAACCTCATCACATAGAAAACAGGTGGAAATAAGAGACCATTGGTATAGGAAACAGGTGCACACAAAAAATCAAAGGCACAACGATCACCACCAAAATACACAATCACAGAGGACAATTGAGAGATGATTGTCGGAATGGTCTAGGATTGCCTCGCAGAGGACTTTCATCATGTAGTGCACCACAGGGATAAACTGCAGAAGGAACTAGAAGAAATGGGGAAACTCCTGAAGAAATTCAGAGAAGCCCAAATTACAAGTAGCAGGAGAGGCATAGAACCATCGAGCGCACGAACCACATAAAGAATGGAGGTAGGAAAATGCAACTCAGTTCTTTCGAAACCACATTCCATGATTTACATAAATCCAAGCATGATACAAATGGATGAAATTGTGGGACATACACCACTGAAGGACTTGGATCAGATCCAATTTGTCCTAACACGGATGTCAGCAAAGGCCTTATACCAATTGCAGGTAAGTGTCGACCATGAGATATAGTCTCGAGCACATAAAAACTTGGTCGAACTACAACAAGTAGCAAAGAAGAAGGAAACAATGGAAACAGTTTGTGTGCAAGAAAAATCAAAAATGCAGGAGGCAAAGGGACGCATAACTGAGTTGGAATGAAGAGTGGAAGACATTTTTGGAAAACTTCCAACTACTACACAAGGAAGTGGATTCCCAGTGGCAGAACAGATCAACTTGATTGCGCACGCAATTGATCAATATCATAAGGAGATCGAGACTCTCCGTGGATATATTAGACCAACAAATCCACCAACAGTAAAAGAGCAGAGGAAGAAGGAAGCAACAAAGCAACTACAGGAACTGGAAAAATAGGTTACAACAACATCCGACTTGCTGGATAAAGCAGCACAACTCTGGACAAAACTGGAAGAGGATTCACAGGTCCAACAATGGGACAAGGAGGAGGAAACAATCAATGCAAAGATCCAAGAATTCAAGCAGCAACAGAAAACCATCCCAATTCCAGAATGGTTCAAGGGGACACAAGAGCTAAAGAAGTTACACACAGAACTTCTCACTACGCAAACACAGAAACATAAGCGACAGGCTCAAATAGAACAATTGCAGGAATGAATAGCAGTAGTACTAGAGCAGGCAAAAGAAGCCAGAACATAGTTAGCACAGACTCAGCTAGAATGTGCAGAACTGATAAGCGAAGAAGAAGCAGCGGAAACAGTCGATACTATCAAAGAAAAAACCACACATGCACTGACAAAGGTAGCAGAATTACAAGAGAAGTTCCAGACGATCACTAGGGAGATCGAGGAGGCACAATACAATTAGGTGACTCGGGATGAGTCACATGTCAATCTTGGGGGCATGTTGGAACTAGGTTGAACTGGAAATAAGGATGATCATGGGAAAAAAAGAATACAGGAAACTGAAGTGACAACTGGCAAAAGATGAGCACGAGTGAATGCAAGAAAGCATGCATAGAGGAAAATGACTGTTGGAGGAAGAACAACACACGCATGGGAGAAAAACCTAGCGTAAGAAGGGTTAGGTTTTTGGTAATATTATATAAGTGGTTGAAAAGCCCGAAATGTATAAATATAGATACGAAAGTATCATATAAGGAGGTGGTTATTGCTATTGTTGTTATCATTGTTGATTTTATGCTAGTTTTTATGAGGATTACGATTGTCATTGTATGATTGTTCCGAGCATTGCTGTCAGCAATGCGGGAAGGATTTTGAGTTGTATGAACCGAGTTTTGTAATATGTTGAGCAATAATAGATAGGAGGGAAGGTAGATCTGAGGATTAGACTATAGGCTGTAGAGCCTGGTGCGATCTAGTTCGCCTCACATATATCTTATCCACTTTTGCAGACCACTGTAAGCGCGCAGCACAAGGAAATCAAGAACCACCATAATAAAAGAGCCAAGAGCCAGATCTTTGTGGACATAGCCCAAGAGGGGTGAACCATGGTAATCTCTGTGTAATGTGTTGAATGTCTACATATCTTTAACTTCTTTCAGCAATAGATGATTATAATTGATGAATAACCAAATCCACTATCAGAGTCCGTTTATATTTTGAGTTATATGCATACGATTCCTAGGAACAAGTAGATTACAATAACAGTTCATAGAACAAGATCGTAATCAAGAAACCCTTTATCCCATATTCTTTCCCAGACTGTAAACACCTGAGTCTTACAGTCAACCATCTATAGCTATCTCGGGTGAGACTGCGTAGTACCTTCCGGGCACTGCGTTGCCTTGTGGTTTTCTAGGAGGGATGATACTTAGAGGCTTTGTTCGAATCCTGAATGAAATGAACCCTTGGTCAATAACTTAGACAAAAGAAACCAACAAATGGTTCTGTTGTTGGGTTAAGAGGAACAATATAGGACTGAGTAGATGAGATAGAGTGGACAAGATCCATCGAGGAAGCAATGAGCCATTAGAAGGGAATGTGGAGACCTTGGAACCCCACAAGAGAAGAAATAAAGGGTTGGTTAAGAACTAAAGAGATAGAATTTGCACATAAAGATAATAGAAACCCTAGAATCACACCACGCAGATACCTGGATAAATACGTGTTTACGGATTTACACGAAATCTTTTTCTGTGATTTTTTTCATCTACTAAAGGAGTGGATCTTAAGATTAACGGATAATCACCCGATGAACCAGATTCGATAGATAGATTGGACTCTAGTATAGATTCAATAGCTATAGCAGGTGAACAATAAATTCACCCATGCAGTAAAATTTTGTCTTGACAGTATTGTGGCAGGATTCATCATAGAGTTTGTGGTAGACACAACAAAGTCATACAGTACAACCGAGAAAGAATTTCTACGAGGACCCAGAGGAAGGTATATTTGATCCCTGTATACATCTATCAAGATACTTCTTTATAAAAAAAGGTGTAATGAAAATGGAATCAGACAATTAGACTTCCATGCATGCATGGGGGAAGGGGGGAATTACTGATAGAGAAAGGAGGAATGGAAGGAGGGAAGGATAAAGAGAGGAAGGAAGAGGAACCCTTGGACCTGATCTCGATGGATGATGACCAAATCAAGTGGATCTTGGCATCATCAGGAATGATGAGTAGCGGATCACCCTACCAATATAAGATAAACACCAAGAAGAGAGACATAGTTGAAAGGGGGGGCTTGGCAAGCGACGAGGAGGAGGTAGAGGATCTTTGGGCTATGGAGTAGATTGAGGAAATCCTACGTGCCACCTACGAGAGGAAAACCAGAGGCCCAAGAATGGGAGAAGAAGACAACCACCCCTTTCAGGTCAATGTCAGTGTGGAAACCATAAACCCATGCGTGACCAATACACCACAGAGAACACCATCGTTTAGGAAACCAAAGTTCGAAGGAATTTTGATAACAAAAAGTACATGTACACAAGGAACGCCAACTGGAGGAGCCAGTTCAGGTAATATTAGTCAAGTATCCACACTGCGCGGAGGAGGCAGTAGTTCAGTACTCAGAATGGAAAGACACGACCCTACTATAAAATTACCATATTTTTTAGGAGGAGTAGCAGAAGACCCTGAGAAGCATCTATTCATTTGCGCCAATATCTGGGAAGCAAAGCAGATAACTGATGACAACACCAAACTCGCACAACTAGCGATCATGCTAAGAGACCGTGCACTAGATTGGTACATGAGTCTAGACACGAACAGTGCTCTAGGGATGACAAGGACACTAAATGACATTAAGAAACTATTAATCAATGAGTTCTAGAAGCCGAGCTCAGAGGATCAATATATGAACAAGATGATTGAAATAAGACAGAAGCCAGGAGAATCGGTATGGGATATTGATGAAAGGTTCAAGCGACTAAAAGAGAAGTTAAAATACCTCATGACCAAGATGCAACATTGGCACATGTTTATCAACTCACTACTCCCACACTTAAAGTACCCACTACGACAACAGAAGTTTCAGACACAAGMAGAGGCTTTACAGGAATCCTTGCAATTGGAAGAGAATCAGTGTCAGCAAATAGACTTGACTATCGAAGAACTGAAAGAGGATATGAAGAAATTAACATTTCAGCTGAACCAAAATAAGAACAAGGACAAACAAGAAGTCATTTGGTGTACCACATGCAAGACAGGAGGACACCACAAAAACAAATGTCTAACATTTGCACAGTATATGTCGACAGGGATGCCAAACCCGCTACCACAGGGGGGATTATGGTGTGAAATCTGCAAGAAACCGGGTCACGACTCTTTCCATTGCACGATGATGCAGAAATACCAAACAGTCCCAACAAACTCATATTTCACTTTTTTCAAGTCAGTCAGCCATGACGACAAAGATTGCAAAACTATGGAGCTGATGGGGGAAAGAAACTCATATGCCTATAGGGTACATGTAGAAATGATGCCTGGACAAGAAACACCATAGTTCACTCAAGCCCCAACACCATACAACACTGCGCAACAGGAATATATTATTACGTAGAAACCCTATAATAACACACAACCATAGTACAACCCAACATATCCGTAGTGAAATACCGCACAGTATAATCAGGGACAACAATATAATGCACCACAAGGTGATTTCACAACCTATAGAGGAGCAAGACAAGCCATAGGAGGTTTCAGACATGGGAGAGGACCAGTCACATGTCACAATTGCCAACAACCAGGACATTATGCACGGGAATTCCCACTACCACCAATGACCTGTATGTATTGTCGCGCTTCGGACCATAGTATAGAGTAATGTCTGATACTACTCGTAAATATCCAAGAAAAAAGGAACCAAAATAACCAGAATGTTCAGTGGATTTCAGTCGAAGCAAGGGATGACAGACAAAACATCAATATAGTCACTAGAGTAGGAACAAAAATAGGAAACGACGCAGTTCGATAGGACCCAGCGTAGAACTAATGGGTAAGGAAGAACCCTAACCCCAAGAAGCAGTTCAAAGCACAAAAGGAAAAGGAGATATTTACAGAAGCCCGAGGAGATCTTATGGCTACTTTGTCGATGACATCCCATCCGTCCCTTCCTTGCTTTAATTAAGCCGCATGTTTTCCTGTCAGTGTGATTTTACAGGACAAGACAACATGCATCTGCAATGGGTATAAGGAACTCCTCTGGCCATTCCTTCGTGATATGCTCCATGTCCTCATCGGTCAAATTATAACTATACCCAGAACAATACCGAGACAAACAATAGAAGGAGGGGCTTCGTAGGTGGAAACACAACCTCCACAAGTCCCAGTACCCAAGAAACCAAGAACGAGCCAAATCAAGTCAACTCAGATAGAGGGCAGCTCAGAGAAGCCAATGACCTAGAAAGGGAGAATAGAAACCACTCAACCAACCAATGAACAATAGAACCCAGCTGAGGAGGCATAGGAAACCACAATAAACCTCATCACATAGAAACTAGGTGGAACTAAGAGACCAGTGGTATAGGAAACAGGTGCGCACAAGAAATCAAAGGCACGATGATCACTACCAAAATAAACAATCATAGAGGAAGATGGAGAGATGATTGCCAGAATGGTCCAGGATTTCCTCACAGAGGACTTTGATCATGTAGTGCACCACAAGGATAAACTGCAGAAGCAACTGGAAGAAATGGGGCAACTCTTGAAGAAATTCAGAGAAGCCCAAATTACAAGTAGCAGGAGAGGCATAGAACCATCGAGCGCACAAACCACATAAATAATCGAGGTAGGAAAATGCGACTCAGTTCTTCCGAAACCACATTCCATGATTTACATAAAGCCAAGCATGATACAAATGGATGAAATTGTGGGACAAACACCATTGAAGGACTTGGATCAGATCCAATTGGTCCTAACATGGATGCCAACAAAGGCCTTATACCAATTGCAGGTTAGCGTTGACCATGAGATATAGTCTTGAGCACATAAAAACTTGGTCGAACTACAACAAGCAACAAAGAAGCATGAAACATTGGAAACAGTTTGCACACAAGAAAAATCAGAAATGCAGGAGGCGAAGGGATTCATAACTGAGTTGGAATGCAGAGTGGAAGACATTTTTAGAAAAATTCCAACTACTGCGCAAGGAAGTGAACTCCTAGTGGTAGAATAGATCGATCGGATTGTGCATGCAATTGATCAATATCAGAAGGAGATCAAGACTCTCCATGGACAGATTAGACCAACAACTCCACCAGCAGTAAAAGAGCATAGGAAGTAAGAAGAAACAACGCAACTACAAGATCTAGAAAAATAGATCAGCACAACATCCGACTTGTTGGATAAAGTAGCACAACTTTGGAAAAAACTAGAAGAGGATCCACAGGTCCAACAATGGGACAAGAAGGAGGAAACAATCAATGCAAAGATCCAATAATTCAAGCAACAATAGAAAACCATCCCAATTCCAGAATGGGTGAAGGGGTCACAAGAGCTAAAGAAGTTACACGCAGAACTTCTCACTGCGCAAACATAGAAACATGAGCGGGAGGCTCAAATAGAACCGTTGTAGGTATAGATAGCAGTAGTACTGGAGTAGGCAGAAGAAGCCAGAACACAGTCAGCACAGACTCATCTAGAATGTGTAGAACTGATAAGCGAAGAAGCAACAACACAAACAGTCAATACTATCAAAGAAAAAACCACACAGGCACTAACAAAGGCAGCAGAATTGCAGGAGAAGTTCCAAATGATCACTAGGGAGATCGAGGAGGAACAAGGAAATTAGGTGACTCAGGATGAGTCATATGTCAGTCTTGGGGGCCTATTGGCACCAGGCTGAACTAGAAATAAGGACGATCATGGGAAAGAAAGTGTGCATGAAACTGAAGTGACAAATGGCAAAAGATCTGCATGAGCGAATGCAAGAAAGCATGCATAGAGGAAAATGACAGCTGGAGGAAGAAAAACACGTGCATGGGAGAAAAACCTAGCATAAGAAGGGTTAGGGTTTTGGTAATATTTTGTAAGTGGCTGAAAAGAAATAAATGTATAAATATAGATACGAAAGTATCATATATAAAGGTGGTTATTGATGTTGTTGTTATCATTGTTGATTTTATGCTAGTTTTTATGAGGATTACGATTGTCATTGTATGATTGTTCTGAGCATTGTTGTCAGCAATGAGGGAAGGATTTTGAGTTGTATGAATTGAGTTTTGTGTTGAAAAATAATAGATAGGAGGGAATTTAGATCTGAGGATTAGACCATAGGCAATAGAGCCTGGTGCGATCTAGTTCGCCTCACATAGATCTTACCCACTTTTGTGGACCACTGTAAGCACGCAGCTCAAGGAAATCAGGAACCACCATAATAAAAGAGACAAGAGCCAGATGTTTGTGGACGTAGCCCAAGAGGGGTGAACCATGGTAATCTTTGAGTAATGTGTTGAATGTCTACATATCTTTAACTACTTTCAGCAATAGATGATTATAATTGATGAATAACCAAATTCATTATCAGAATCCGTTTATATTTTGAGTTATATGCATACAATTCCTAGGAACAAGTAGATTACAATAACGGTTCACATAACAGGACCGTAATCAAGAAACCGTTTATCCCATACTCTATCCCAGACTGTAAACACCTGAGTCTTAAAGTCAACCATCTATAGCTATCTCGGGTGAGACTACGCAGTACCTTCCGGGCACTATGTTGCCTTCTGGTTTAATAGGAGGGACGATACTTAGAGGCTTTGTTGGAATCCCAAATGACATGAACCCTGGGTCAATAACTTAGACAAAAGAAACCAACAAATGGTTTTGTTGTCAGGTTAAGAGGAACAAGATAGGAATGAGTAGATGAGATAGAGTGGACAAGATCCATCAAAGAAGCAATGAGCCATTAGAAGGGAATGTGGAGACCTTGGAACCCCACTGATCTAAAAATGAAGAAGACTTGAAAAAACTTGAATAATTATTGCAAGTGAAATGTTATGTGTTTAAAGCAACAGGATCAATTTGCAACACATAAATTAAGGATTACTTATGTGAAATACACATAGACAACAACATAAATTATGAACATTAGCACATAAACACAACAACTTGATAAAGGAGTTCACCCCTCTCCGGGCTACATCTCCTGGTCCAGCTTCCAATGGATTATTATTATTAAATTGCTCAAAGTGCTCAAAAAAATGCCTTACAATGCTCAAAATGACAAACCGACTGCTCCAATGGCTTCCCAGCGTCCCAAAACCCCTGTCTAGGCTCTTTCGGCACCTCAATCGGTCAAAAAATGAAGAAGTTAGGCCTCCTAGAAGTCTCCCTCTTCAAGCTTGTTTTCTCTGGTTCTACAAATCGCACCCTTGTTTAGAAAACCTGGCTCACACGCTCATTTAAGCGTAAAAAATCAGTCCTGTATGCAACCACGCACCGATACAAACCGTAGGATGGTTAAGGGCGTGCTAGCCCCTAACCGCCTCGGCGTTTGGGCACATGGCGCATATGACCTTGGGCTAGGAGAAATAGTAGTTTAAATTGTCACAACCATTGGAACCGCGCGTTTTAAACCAAAACTCACGGGTTATGTTCCAACCCCACACACATACAAATATATAGTTTTAAACTTTGGTTTTGTTATTACATTCATCCGCGCGCATAATTATTACAACCGCACCATTCATATACGGTGGTCATATCAATGGTTATTACATTACATATATAATATATGATTTGCGCGCGGGTATAATATTAACACACGGTTATATGTGTTATGCTATGGAACCATGGGTCGGGGCTAAGCCCCGGCCCGCCCCCTTTCCGTTCAAAACTACGACCAAACTTAAATGCATTATAATCCATATTCCTCACAAGGAATGAACGACGGTAAGTTGGTTATCGGAGTTTGTATAAACACTATGTGGAAGAGAGGTCCGGGGGTTGAACCCCACAGCCTCCAAATTTTACATATAAACTCCTTAGTCAACCAGCAAGCGACACGTGGCGCCCTTGGATTGGGCCACGTGTCCTCCTATTATAGGCCACCCAATGACATGTGTCAACACCGTATTTTCCAACAACCGACCAATGAAAATGTGCCACGTCATCCAACTGCCATGTCATCATGATGGTACGGCCCTGCCATGTCACCATATGGACTGTACGAATAGGTACAATCAGCATCCAAAATTTTGCATGTTTGGCTTGGTGGACAGATCGCGATAACTCCTTCATACGGACTCTGTTTACGAAAGTAAATATACCACCGGAATTAGGAAGACGAGATGGACGCAATGACAATATTTTCATCGCATTTCGAGCACTTTGAAAATTGAGCAAAATTTGATCCCCTGATCACACCTCCCCATTGGGAAGCTTTTGGACGTCCAAAAGACTATCTCAGTCTAAGTGAAGATGAGGGTATAGTTCCCTCACCCTTCCAACCTCAATCCACTTGGCCTTGCTTGGATTCGTCCCTTTAAGACCAACTCGCAAATACTCCAGATTTCCTCACTTCGAAGTTCGCATCCTCTTGTCAAGTATCGTGTCTTCCTGCAGTTCTGTTAGATACTCTGGAGAAAAATCATCTATGGAAGGAATCTGAACATGCTCTCCTTGATCATCAATCAACGGAGGCTCATACAACTTCAAATTCTCAACATTAACAACTGCATACATCTGCATATATGGAGGCAAATCTAAACAAAAAACATTGTTACCAATCTTGCCAACAATTTTGAAGGGACCATATCGAATTGGTTTCAACTTTTTACCTTCTCCTTTAAGCCTCTCCTTG
>ML813839.1:5174-21770 GCA_009831015.1 Picea engelmannii | reverse complement strand
AGGGTTTACTAGTTGAACCAACCAAAATCGCATTCATTGTTAACCTACCAAAACCAAAAATAGTCCGCCAACTAAGAGCAACGTTAGGACATACGGGATATTACATGAAATTCATCAAAGGCTACGCATAAATTACAACACCTATGGAAAAATTGTTAATGAAGGATACCAAGTATCATTGGAACGACGAGTGCCAACACGGTCTAGATACCCTGAAGGAAAAGATGGTCAACACATCAATATTGGTATTTTCAAACTGGGAAAAGACATTCCATGTACATGTATATGCGTCAACAATAACACTTGGATCTATCTTAGCGCAACTAGGAGCAGGAGACTTGGATCACCCAATAGTGTTTGCAAGCAGGAAATTATCAGACTTAGAAAAAAATTATAACACAACAGAAAGAGAAGGCTCAACCATGGTTTATGCTCTATAGAAATACAAACATTACCTATTGGTAAAACACTTTTAGATGTTCACAGATCATTCATCCCTGAAATACCTAGTTAACAAGCCAATGTTGGGGGGGAGAATCTGTTGATGGTTACTGCTATTTCAAGAAGTTGACTTCGAGGTAATAGTCAAATTAGGGAAACTGAATGCAGGTCCTGAACACCTATCGAGGGTCACAAATGGAGAGGAACCAACAAATTTGGAAGACAACTTTCAGGATGAACAACTCTTCTCAGTACAAATTGCTGATGATTACTTCGCATAGGTCATCCAGTACTTGAGCATAGGTACTACGCCACAAGGATATACCACTGTGCAGAAGAACCTGGTAGTCCATGCAACTGACTATCAATTGATCGTAGGGAATATATACAAAATGGGCATAGATAACATTTTACGAAGATACATACTAGACCACGAACGATCGATAATTTTAGTGGAAGCCCACAAAGGAATAGCAGGAGGGCACTATGCAAGAAAAGACACCATGTAGAAGGTACTACGAGCAGGATTATGGTGGCCAAAGATACATAGAGATTCGAAAGAACATTGTCAGCAATGTGATGTCTGTCAACAAGTTGGCAAATCCAAGAGAAGGGATGAGATGCCACTACGACCACAAGTGACACTTTAGGTATTCGACAAATGGGAAATAGAATTTGTGGGACCCATTAACCCACCCACCAAGAGAACAGGGGGGAGATATATTATCACCGCGACTGAATATTTAACAAGATGGGCAGAAGATGCACTAGTAAAATATTGCAACGTTGAAACAACTGCCCACTTTCTTTTCGAACAGGTAATTACTAGATTTGGGTGCCCAAGAATTTTGATGAGAGATCAAGGAACACACTTCATCAACAACACCATCTGAGTGAAGCTCGAAGAGCTTGAAGTTCATCACCAAAGACGCACACCATATCACCCACAGGCTAATGGCACAGTAGAATCCTTCAACAAAATTCTAGAGAACACCATGATGAAGATATGCAACGTCAACAGGGACAATTGGGATCTCAAGGTACCAGCAGTACGTTGAGCATATAGAACCACATGAAAAAGGTTGACAGGTCACACACCATTCAAACTGGTCTATGGTCAAGAATCAGTAGTGTCGTTAGAATTTCTAATACCTAGTCTACATGTAGAAGCTATCACACAAATGATAGAACGAGGTGCAGTCCAGGAAAAAATGGATCAATTACTATCAATGGAGGAAGATCGAATCTTGGCAGGATTCCACCAACAAGTACAGAAAGTGAGAGACAAAGCATGGCACGACCGCCACATCAAGAGAAAGATGTTCAAGGAAGGAGATCTAGTATTGCTCTACGACAATAAAGCGCTGCAGCACCCAGGGAAGATGAGGATGCATTGGCTAGGACCATACGAGGTAAAAGATGTCATATATGGAGGAGATGTACAGTTGAAAGATATAGCAGTCACATACCTAAGAGAAATGATCAACGAGAGTCGGCTGAAGCTATACAAGGATAGTCAACTCCCCACCGCGCAGTATAAAAGAAAAAAAAACTAGCGCGCAGCATGACGAACAAGTTTCATATACAACACAAAACCAACGAGGGAAAAGACAACGACCATATCGAAAAGGGAAATAAGAGAGAAAAGGAAAGTTAGTAAAAGCACACTGACAAGACATCATGCAACATAATTAAATCAAGGAAAGCACGGATGGGAGGTCATCGACAAAGTAGCCATAAGGGCAGGTATGAAACCACCGTGGATGCATTTAACCCACACTTATGGTACATTAATCGCACAAGGTAGGAGGCATCCTCAAAAAGCTTCATGGAACACCCATACAACACACGAGCAAATAAATAGTTAGTCTATTCGCACAAGAAGAATAGAGAAATAGAAAGAGAAGCTTGAACGCATAGAGCAAGATCACAAAGATTATCCGAGCTATTTGAGCCAAGAAAACATCTGCCTGACACCAGTATGGCACCACCAAATCTCGAAAAACCAAGCCAGACAGTCCGACCTACTAGGGTTCAAACTAGGTCACGAGGGATATGGGAAGAGAATGACCAACAATCATCGGAGATCGTCGATATTGATGAAATCCTGTCACCACAGGACATTCCAGTCGAATCAACATCGATCCAGGAAGAGATCTCGTAGCCCCAAGTGAAAACTAGGAAAGAGGACATGTTGAAAGTAGTGCAGGAGCCTCGGAATGAAAAACAATAGAAGGAGGGGCTCCGCAGGCGGAAACATATCCTCCACAAGTCCTAGTACCCAAGAAACCAAGAACGGGCCAAATCAAGTCAACTCAGATAGAGGGCGGCTTAGAGAAGCCAGGGACCCAGAAAGGGAGAAAAGAAACCACTCAACCGACCAATGAACAATAGAACCCAGCTAAGGGAGAACAAGAAACTGCAATGAACCTCATCACACAGAAACCAGCGATACAAGAAACATGTATGCGTAAGAAATCAAAGGCACAACGATCACCACCAAAATACACAATCACAGAGGATGATGGTGAGATGATTTCTAGAATGGTCCAGGATTGCCTTGCAAAGGGCTTTGATCATGCAACGCACCACAAGGATAAACTGCAGAAGGAAGTGGCAGAAATGGGCAACTCCTGAAGAAATTTAGAGAAGGCCAGATTACAGGTAGCAACAGAGACATAGAACCATCAAGCGCACGGACCATATAAAGAATGGAGGTAGGAAAACACGACTCAGTTCTTCCGAAACCACATTCCACGATTTACATAAAGCCGAGCATGATACAAATGGATGAAATTGTGGGACATACACCACTGAAGGAATTGGATCAGATCCAATTGGTCCTAACATGGATGCCAACAAAGGCCTTATACCAATTGCAGGTTAGCGTTGACCATGAGATACAGTCTCGAGCACATAAAAACTTGGTCGAACTACAACAAGCAAAAAAGAAGAAGAAAAAATTGGAAACAATTTGCGCACAGGAAAAATCAGAAACGCAAGAGGAGAAGGGACGCATAAATGAGTTGGAATGCAGAGTGGAGGACATTTTCAGAAAAATTCCAACTACTGCGCAAGGAAGTGAACTCTCAGCGACAAAAAATATCGATCGGATTGCACATGCAATTGATCAATATTAGAAGGAGATCGAGACTCTCCGTGGACAGATTAGACCAACAACTCCACCAGCAGTAAAGGAGCAGAGGAAGCAGGAAGCAACAATGCAACTACAGGAGCTGGAAAAACATGTCAGCACAACAACTGACTTACTGGATAAAGCAACACAGCTGTGGAAAAAACTGGAAGAGGATCCACAGGTCCAACATTGGGAGAAGGAGGAGGAAATGATCAATGCAAAGATCCAAGAATTCAAGCAACAACATAAAACCATCCTAATTCTAGAACGGGTCAAGGGGACACAAGAGCTAAAGAAGTTACACGTAGAAATTCTCACCGCACAAACATAGAAACATGAGCAACAGGCTCAAATATAAACGTTGAAGGAACGGATAGTAGCAGTATTGGAGCTGATGCAGGAAAGAATCTCAGACGCCAATAGGGTACAGGCAGAAATGATGCTTGTGTAGGAAGTACCACAGTTCACTCAAGCCCCAAAACCATACAACATTGTGCAACAATAGTATAATACTGCACAACAACCCTATAATAACGCATAGCCACAATACAAACCAACACAACCCCAATACAATACCGCACAACATAATCAGGGACCACAATATAATGCACCACGAGGTGATTGCGCAGCCTATAGAGGAGCAATACGAGCCAGAGGAGGTTTTGGACGTGGGAGAGGACCAGTCACATGTCACAATTACCAGAAACCAGGACATTATGCACGAGAATGCCCACTACCACTAGTGACCTGTATGTAATGTTTCACTTTGAACCATAGTATAGAGGAATGTTCGACACTACTCATAAAGATATAGGAAAAAAGGAACCAAAATAACTATAGTGTTCAGTGGATTTTAGCCAAAGCAAGCGATGATGGACAAAAAATCAACATATTCACTCAATGAGGAACGAAAATAGGAAACGACGCATTTCAACAGGACCCAGTGTAGAACCAATGGGTAAGGAAGAACCCTAACCCAAAGAAGCAGTTCGAAGCGCAAAAGGAAAAGGAGATATTTATAGAATCCCAACAAGAATTCCAGAAGGAGGACACAGCGTTGACCTCACAACAGAACAAGGAAGATCTKGAATACAACATGACACCATCACTGGACCATACCAACAGAATACAACTTAAGGAACAAGTAAGTACTCTCAAAGACTTTTTGCAATCATGCATCAAAATGTTAGGTGATCCCTCATCTATCAAAGTATTGCAAAACATCCTAGAGAAATGTAGCGGCGAGATGGACTAGAAGCCAAAACTGAAAACTGTCAACCACTTACACACAAGAAGAAGAACAAGTAGAGAACTTAGGATCAAYGCTMACATCGAGGATTTCAACATGGGAGATATTATACTAGATCTAGGATCCTAGGTGAACGTACTACCAAAAACCACATGGAAATGCATGGGAGAACCTACATTGGGATACTCAATTGTTCGATTAAAGCTAGCAAATCAACATAGAGTCCTACTAATAGGTAGACTGAAAAGAGTAACCATATATTTGGATGTTATGTGCACTAAGGCAGACTTTGAAGCCATCAAAATAGTAGACGATACAACACCTTACCCAATGCTACTTGGATTGGATTGGGTGTTCGAAAACTAGGCCATAATTAACTTGAAGACCAGAAAAATGACATTTGAGTCGGGAGACTACAAGGTTATATCTCCACTTGACCCATCAGAAGGCTAGAGGTTCGCCAAACCCCCTTGTCTGGATCTAGATGAAATCGGGCAGCTCTACAGAACAACTATGCGCGATGTGGACTATATAAACCCAACTTCAAATGAGATACTCAGTTGGCGGAGAATTACTTCATGCACCATGAACTCAGACACTAGGTTAGAAAAATGACAACAAAGACTACATGAAGTATCCACAATAAGGTGTGCAAGAATAGACCGCACAGTAAGATGGCTTGGCACAGAAATCAGAGAACCACCCAGTTTCCAGAGTCTAGATGATTTGGAAAATTTCTTAACACAATATGAAGAAGAAGTATTAGAGAACCAGAGACTATTAGCACTTGACTTAGCACTAAAGGATACACCTGCAAGATGGTGGGGTGTGCACAAAGATATCGTCATAGATTGGTACTAATGCAAATGGTTACTGCGCATAAGGTTTGGCGCAGAACAAATATGGAACAACCGACAAAAATATGATGGACTAGGAATACCAGCAGAACACTTGGAAGCGTGTAAAACACTATGGAAAATGACGCCACCAGAAGAATGGCCTCACCACTTCATTCATACTTTAGAAGGCATACCAACGAATTGGTATATAGACCAAGAATTGGGAAAAGGAACCAAGACATGGGTGCCACTCCAACAAAACTTTACAGTCACTTTCTCATTTGAGCATGAGAACCCCAACATAGAAATAGCCTTGAAACGGATCAGAGATTTCATATTCATTACGGAACCAGAAGTGGAAGTTATCATAGAGGTACAATAGAAGAATAAGCAGACAGTCAAGGAACTGTTTTCATGCTACCATGTACAGGAAGAAGCACCGTATGAAGATGATCCACGCAATATTCAGATCGAAGAATTCGAAGGCAAGAGGAATGTGGAAGGACCACCCTTAGAATCATAGGTCATCTCTGTGCCAATCAAGATCAAGAAGGTTAACATAGGTACCGTCGAGAAGCCCAAGATGGCCAGCATTGGAGATTATTGGGACAAACAAACGCTAGAAAGCATCATAGAATTGTCGCTCGAATACAATGACCTTTTTCCCATGAATTTTACAGAGATGAAAGGAATAGCCGGAGAATTAGGAAAAATGAAGATACCACTCAAACCTAAGGAAATACCCATTAAACATTGACCATATAGACTGAACCCCATCTACAAACAGAAAGTTAAAGACGAGATCGACAGGATGCCCGAGGTCGACATCATTGAACTAGTCGAAGAATCAAAATGGATAAGCCCGATGGTAGTACACAAAAAGAAAAAAGGAAGAGGGATCAGGATATGCATCAACTTGAGGAAGTTGAACGTTGCATGGTTACATGACCCATTCCCCACACTATTCACGGACGAAGTACTCGAGAACGTACGAGGACATGAAGCCTATTCATTCACCGATGAATTCTTGGGATATCATCAGATTAAGATAGCACAAGAGGATAGACACAAGACTACATTTGTGACAAAATGGGCATCGTATTAGTACACAATCATGCCATTTGAATTGAAGAATGCAATTGTGATATTTTCCAGAGTGGTCATCGCAGCATTTAAGGAATTCATCCACTAATTTCTCAAAGTTTACTTGGATGATTGGACGGTTTATAGCCTGTTAAAAAACCATGTGAAAGTTTTATGCCTGATGTTAGAACGATGTAGAAAATAGAAGATATCACTGAATATCAAGAAATCCATATTTTGAACACCATTTGGGATACTACTGGGACACATAGTATGTAAACAGGGTTTACTAGTTGATCTGGCCAAAATATTAGTCATTGTTAACCTACCAGCACCAAAAATAGTCTGCTAACTAAGAGAAATGTTAGGACATACGGGATATTACAGGAAATTCATCAAAGGCTAAGCGCAGATTACAATGCCTATGGAAAAACTGTTAAGGAAGGATACCAAGTATTAATGGAACGATGAGTGCCAACACAGTTTGGATACCCTAAAGGAAAAGATGGTCACCGCACCAATATTGGTATTTCCAGACTGGGAAAAGACATTACACATACATGTAGATGCATTAGCAATAGAACTTGGCGCTATCTTAGCACATCCAAGAGTAGGAGACTTGGATCACCCGTTAGTGTTTGCAAGCAGGAAATTATCAGACTCAGAACATAATTATAACACGAAGGAAAGAGAAGGCTTAGCCATGGTTTACGCACTACATAAATACAGACATTACCTAATGGGAAAACACTTTAATATGTTCACAGATCATTCATCCCTGAAATACCTAATTAACAAGCCAGTGTTGGGGGGGAGAATCTGTCGATGGTTATTGCTATTTCAAGAATTTGACTTCGAGGTAATAGTAAAACCAGAGAAACTGAATGCAGGGCCTGACCACCTATCGAGGTTCACAAATGGAGAGGAACCAACAAATTTGGAAGACAATTTTTCAAATGCACAACTCTTCTCAGTACAGATTGCTGATGATTACTTTGCAGAGGTCATCCAATACTTGAGCATAGGTACTTCTCCGCAAGGATATACCACTATGTCGAAGAAGAACCTGGTATTCCACGCAACCAACTATCAACTGATCGCAAGGTATCTATACAAAATGGGCGTAGATAGCATTTTACGAAGATACGTACTAGACCACGAACGACCGATAATTTTAGCAGAATCCCACGAAGGAATAGTAGGAGGGAACTAAGCAGGAAAATCTACCACATAGATGGTACTACGTGCAATATTATGGTGGCTAATGATACATAGATAATCGAAAGAATATTGTCAACAATGTGATGTCTGTCAATGGGTTGGCAAACCCAACAGAACGGACGAGATGCCACTATGACCACAAGTGACACTTCAGGCATTCGACAAATGGGAAATAGAATTTGTGGGACCCATTAACCCACCCACCAAGAGAACAAGGGTGAGATATATTATCACTGCGGCCGAATATTTAACAAGATGGGTGGAAGCCTCACCAGTAAAAGATTGCAGCGTCGAAATAACTACCCACTTTCTTTTCGAACATGTAATTACTAGATTTGGGTGCCCAAGAATTTTGATGAGTGATCAAGGAGTGCACTTCATCAACAACACCATCGGAGTGATGCTCGAAGAGTTAGAATTTCATCACCAAAAAAGCACACCGTATCACCCACAGGCTAATGGCATAGTAGAATCCTTCAACAAAATTCTAGAGAATGCCCTGACGAAGATATGAAATGTCAACAGGGATGATTGGGATCTCAAGGTACCAGCAATACTATGGGCGTATATAACCACATGCAAAAAGTTGACAGGTCACACACCATTCAAACTGGTCTATGGTCAAGAAGTAGTAGTGACATTAGAATTTCTAATACCTAGTCTACATGTAGTAGCTATCACACAAATGACAGAATGAGGCACAGTCCAGGAATGACTAGATCGATTACTGTCAATGGAGGAAGAATGAATCTTGGCAGGATTGCATCAACAAGTATAGAAAGCGAGAGACAAAGCGTGGCACAACCACCACATCAAGAGAAATATGTTCAAGGAAGGTGATCTAGTATTTCTCTATCATAGTAAAGCGCTGCAGCACCCAGGGAAGTTGAGGATGCATTGGCTAGGACCATATGTAGTAAAAGTTGTCACAGACAGAGGAGACATACAATTGAAAGATATAGCAAGAACATACCTGAGAGGAATGATCAACGGGAGCTGGCTGAATCTATACAAGGATAGTTGACTACCCATCGCGTAGCGCGAAGCATGACGAACAAGCCACATACAGAACACGAAACCAATGAGGGAAAATACAATGGCCATATCGAACAGGGAGATAAGTGGTAAAAGTAAATTTAGTAAAAGCACATTGACAGAACAACATGTGGTAGAATTAAAGCAATTAAAGGATGGATGGGATGTCACCGGCAAAGTATCCATAAGGGCAGGTACGAAACTGTCGCGGATTCATTTAACCCACATTTATGGTACATTAATCGCACAAGGTAGGAGGTGTCCTCAACAAGATTCATGGCACACCCATACAACACACGAGCACAAAAACAATTAGTCTATTCACACAAGAAGAATGGAGAAATAGAAAGAGTAACCCGAACGTACAGAGCGAGATCACAGAGCTTATCCGAGCTATTTGAACTAAGAAAACATCCGCCTGACACCAGTATGTCACCACCAAAGCTCGCAGAAGCGAGCCAGATAGTCTGACCTACTAGGGTTCAAACTAGGTCACGAGGGATACAAGAATAGAATGACCAATAGTCACCGGAGATCATCGATATTGACGAAATCCCGTCACCGAAGGACATTCCAGTTGAATCAACACCGATCTAGGAAGAGATCCTGTAACACTAAGAAAAAACCAAGAAAGAGGACATATTGGAAGCATCGCAAGAGCCTCAGAATGAATAAGTAGGAACTCATTAGCAAGGACATCCAGAAAATGTCGAAGCAACCATGGAAATAAACGGAAGCACACAGATTTCGGAAGTAGAGGCCCAACCAAACGTTCCTCAAATACCCATCCCAGACTTTTCTTTTTTGGTTGAGCTGACTGGTGAAATGGGCAAGGCTTGGGAAGAATGGATGGAGAAGTAGCAACCGAGAGTTGCTGGAACTTCGAACTAGCCAACACAACAAAAATACAGGATTTAGATACCGATCTCGCCTTGAAATAAACCAGTTGCAGAGATTGTGCTACCTCGCACACAAGAAGGAATACATGTGGACTTGTAGCTATTGGGTCACATCGGAAAGCTCAAATTTTCTGACCATGACATAGAGGATGAAAGAGAATACCCATAGCTTGCACCATAAGTCTTTACGGAGACAATAGCCATGAACCCTCTCAGAGGAACTATCATTGGAAAAAACTAGAATCTTAGGATTGTTGAATATACCACACCTTGGTAGAGGCCAATATACGATGCATGCATCAAGAAATTGTTATCATTTATGCATGGAGGGGATGTATGGCTGGACAAACCCATCCCCATAACTATTGAACTTATTGCATAGATTACAGGACTACCCATCCAGGGTATGGATCCCATGCTGATATTGGATGACAAGTCCAACGAAAAAGCATTGGAAGAATAAATGAAGAAGAAATATGGCATCGACAGGGGAATGAGAGGCATTATAATCAAGTGAATTAATGATGTCGCAACACAACTGGGAGCAAAGATCTTAGCCTACAAAATGCTAAGAAAATGCTGCAAAGATAAAGTACCGAAATGAGTCATCGCAGTTGCAGCTCAGTGCGTGGAAGGCACCTTCATGAGTTGGGCGCTATATTTGTCAAACTTGTTCCAAATAGACTGTAGAGACGTCTAGGAAGCAGGTACAAAATTTCATTATTCATGGCTAATTACTCTCATCACTTTCATGGGATGGAAAGAACCAGACCACGTCACCTTCTGTACCACACCATAGCCAGGAGGAGCGAGATATCACGTCCTGAAATCCATGCCACTGGCCAAGAAAAAGAAGGAAAATGGGATTATATTCGAAGATTACCTACAAGAAATGTAGGAAGAAATCAATCGAGCATGGAGGATAACACCAGAGGCTGTCGTGAGATTCAGGGGCATCACCAATTTCTGGGCTAGGAGACAAGCCATGTGGATACAGCCAAAACAAGACCCACATAAACAGTGCCTATAGATGCGCTACTATGTCACCGAGGGAGACATTGACATGATCATTTATGAGTGGTCGAATGAATGGAAAATCCCAACTATACCCAGAACAGTACTGGGACAAACGACAGAAGGAGGGGCTCCACAGGTAGAAACACAACCTCCACAAGTCCCAGTACCCAAGAAACAAAGAACGGGCCGAATCAAGTTGACTAAGATAGAGGGCGGCTCAGAGCAGCTAGGGACCTAGAAAGGGAGAACAAAAATGACTCAGCCAACCAATGAACAACATAACCTAGCTGAGGGAGGATAGGAAACCATAACGAACCTCATCACACAGAAACTAGGGGGAACTAAGAGACCAGTGGTACAAGAAATAGGTGCACACAAGAAATCAAAGGCACAATGATCACCACCAAAATACACAATCATAGAGGATGATGGCAAGATGATTGCTAGAATGGTCCAGGATTGCCTTGCAGAGGACTTTGATCATGCAACGCACCATAGGGATAAACTGTAGAAGGAACTGGTAGAAATGGAGCAACTCCTAAAGAAATTTAGAGAAGCCCTAATTACAAGTAGCAGCAGAGGCATAGAACCATCAAGCGCATAGACCACATAAAGAATGGAGGTAGGAAAACGTGACCCAGTTCTTCCAAAACCACATTCCACGGTTTACATAAAGTCGAGCATGATACGAATGGATGAAATTATGGGATAGACACCACTGAAGGACTTGGATCAGATCCAACTGGTTCTAACACGGATGCCAACAAAGGACTTATACCAATTGTAGGTTAGCATCGACCATGAGATACAGTCTCGAGCACATAAAAACTTGGTCAAACTACAACAAGCAACAAAAAAGTAGGAAACACTGGAAACAGTTTGCGTGCGGGAAAAATTGGAAACACGGGAGGAGAAGGGATGTAGAACTGAGTTGGAACACAGAGTGGAAGACATTTTTGGAAAACTTCCAACTTCTGCGCAAGGAAGTGAAATCCCAGCGGAAGAAAAAATCGATCGGATTGTGCATGCAATTGATCAATATTAGAAAGAGATCAAGACTCTCTATGGACAGATTAGACCAAAAATTCCACCAACAGTAAAGGAGAAGAGGAAGAAAGAAGCAACAACTCAACTACAAAAGCTGGAAAAATAGGTCAGCACAGCAGTCGACTTGCTAGATAAAGCAACACAACTCTGGAAAAAACTAGAAGAGGATCCACAGGTCCAATAATGGGACAAGGAGGAGGAAATGATCAATGCAAAGATCCAAGAATTCAAGAAACAACAGAAAACCATCCCAATTCCATAATGGGTCAAGGGGACACAAGAGATAAAGAAGTTACACGCAGAACTTCTCACTACACAAACACAGAAACAGGAGTGGTAGGCTCAAATAGAACCGTTGCAGGAATGGATAACAGTAGTATTGGAGCAAGCAGAAGAAGCTAGAACACAGTCAACATGGACTCAACTATAATGTGAAGAACTGATAAGCAAAGAAGTAGCAGTGAAAACAATCGATACTATCAAAGAAAAAAACACACAGGCACTAACAAAGGCAATAGAATTGCAGGAGAAGTTCCAGACGATCGCTAGGGAGATCAATGAGGCACAGGGAAATTAGGTGACTTAGGATGAGTCACATGTTAGTGTTGGGGGCCTGTTGGCACTAGGCCAAAGTGGAAATAAGGATGATCATGGGAAAGAAAGCGTGCAAGAAACTGAAGTGACAACTGGAAAAACATCAACACGAGAGAATGTAAGAAATCATGCATAGAGGAAAGCAACAGCTGGAGGAAGAACAACATGTGCATGGGAGAAAAAACTAGCATAATAAGGGTTAGGGTTTTGGTAATATTCTGTAAGTGGCTGAAAATCCCAAAACGTATAAATATAGATAAGAAAGTATCATATAAGGAGGTGGTTATTGCTGTTGTTTTTATCATTGTTGATTTTATGCTAGTTTTTATGAGGATTACAATTGTCATTGTGTGATTGTTCTGAGTATTGTTGTCGACAATGCAGGAAGGATTTTGACTTGTATGAAAAGAGTGTTGTAATATGTTGAGCAAGAATAGATAGTAGGGAAGGTAGATCTGAGGATTAGACCACGAGCTGTAGAGCCTGGCGCAATCTAGTTCGCCTCACATAGACCTTACCCACTTTTGTGGACCACTGTAAGCATGTGGCGCAAGGAAATCAAGAACCACCATAATAAAAGAGCCAAGAGCCAGATCTTTGTGGATGTAGCCTAGGAGGGGTGAACCATAGTAATCTCTTTGTAATGTGTTGAATGTCTACATATCTTTAACTGTTTTCAGAAATAGATGGTTATAATTGATGAATAACCAAATTCACTATCAAAATCTGTTTATATTTTGAGTTATATGCATATGATTCCTAGGAACAAGTAGATTACAGTAACAACTCACAGAACAGGACCATAATCAAGAAACCCTTTATCCCCTACTCTTTCCCAGACTGTAAACACCTGAGTCTTACAGTCAACCATCTATAGCTATCTCGAGTGAGATTGCACAGTACCTTCCGGGTACTACGTTGCCTTCTAGTTTACGAGGAGGGCCAATAGTTAGAGGCTTTGTTGGAATCCCGAATGACATGAACCCTGGGTCAATAAATCAGACAAAAGAAACCAACAGTCATTGTTCTTAAGAGATGGGATCTATCCCAAATGACTTCCCTCTAGGCATATCCCCTTCGATATGTACACGGTGACCAAAATTTAATTGTAGTCCTGTGAGATGTTGTCGCGATTAACCGCTCCATCCAAAGGTGGGATGTAATTGTTGGACAATTGAGAGGGGAGGGTGAATCAGTTGTTACCATGCTTAAACAATTACACTTATTTTAAACTCTTTACAGAGCACTCGATGACAATCACAATGATGCAGGGAAGTAGGAAATAGAACATTCAGCATCATTCACACATATGAGATATACAAAGACATATATTTCCTAAGGAAACCCATAAAGGGTAAAAACCTCTTCTTCTTTATATGATAAGTAATCTTTACATTCTTTACATTATCATACATATGAGCTCCAACTCATTGTAAGGCTACAACCTCTATTTTTCAAGCTGCAACTTGTTGAGAGCATGAACTCTCTATTTTCTCTAGCACCTACTAGAAGGAAGCACTAACTCCCTGGTTTCTCTAGCACCCACTAGAAGGAAGCACCAACTCCCTGGTTTCTCTAGTACCCACTAGAAGGAAGCACCAACTCCCTGGTTTCTCTAGCACCCACTAGAAGGAAGAAATAACTCTCTAGGTGTTCTAGCACCAACTAGATGGAAGCACCAACTTCCAGTCACACAAGCAGCAACCTGTAAAACAAAGAACAACAGTTCTCCCTTGCACCACCCTGCCACCCTGGTTTCTCTAGTTGCAACCAAATGGAAGCTACAACTCCTTGTGTTCAAGCACCCACCTGAACCTTTGAGGACAAAAATCCTCCCTAGAACCTCCCTACCACCCTGGAATATCAAGTTTGTTTTATATCAATTTATCATAATGATACAATATTTATCAATGGTTTACCAGTCTCATCATTGTTCTGCTACACTTCTCTACTCTACCTGCATCAGTGTCTTCCTGCACACTTTGCCTTGTGCTTTCAATTATTTTTCCTTTTATGCTCTCTGTGCCATTTCCATTCCATGCACCATTCCTCTTCTCTATATTTCAGCTACTGCACACTACCTCCTTCTACACGCCTGAATCTCTCTCAACAACAGCTCCCTTCTCTTCTTTGTTCTACATATTTATACTATCTGTGCACCTTCTTCGTCCTCCATGTACAATGCCTCTGCATGCTCTTCAATGTGCCATGGTTCTGTTCCTTGGGTTGTTCACTGCCACTCCACTTTTTCTCTTCTTTTCTCTCTTAAGCATCAACACACTCTCTATGTTCTGCATGTTCACCTTGTGTTGAGTCTTCTTCCTGATCATCATGGAAATTCCTCAGCTTTTCTAGCGGTTATTCCCATGCGTTCATCATCACTGGGTGTTATGCTAAGATTCATTAGCCTCTCTAGTAGTCAAGACTCTTCATCTTCTCTATCATAGTCAAGCTCATCCTCTCTGTTGTAGTTACAGGCTTCAACACTCTTCCATCTATCAATCGCCTCTATCAATAGTCTTCATTCCACTGGTAGATGCCTTGAGACTCTTCATCTTCTCTGGCGATCACCCTGAAGTCTCTTCAAGTCCTCTGACAGAAACCATCAATCATTTCTAGCAGTTACACTGTGAACCTATTAATCCTTGTGCCTTTGGCACCTTTCACCTTTCCTTTCACATGTAGCCTGAGGCGGTGACCACAGCCTATACCAAAAGGTGTTTTTACATTTTGGCATTTCGCATGTCGCAAATTCCTGTTGCAAGGCATCTCAACTCTCCAAGTCGTGATCTCTAAAATGGATCTTGGTTGCACTAGCTCCTTCCTCCATCTTCCGCAGATGTGACCACTGGATTTGACCACTGCCTTATTCAAAACTGCATTTTGCAATTTTGTGTTTCGCGAATTTGTTGCGAGTCACTCTGACTCTTCCAACTCCCGATCATGAAATGGAGCCTTGAAACTTGCAAGATCCTTCCTTCACATGCCCACAGTTGTGACCAAGCGTTTATCCATAAAGTGCTTTGGCAATTTCTCTTTTCGGCATTCTTGTGGTGAAGTGTTTCGACACTTCCAACTCCCGGTATCCAAAACATGCACCAAAAGGTGTTTTTCGCATTTCGAAATTTCGACATTTCGACATTCTTGTGGTGAAGTGTTTCGACACTTCAAAATCCTAGTATCCGAAACCTACACCAAAAGGTGTTTTTCTTATTTGGGCATTCCGACATTTTGGTATTCCTGTGGTGAAGTGTTTTGACACTCCAACTCTCGGTATTCGAAACCTGTACCAAAAGGTGTTTTTCGCATTTCGACATTCCAACAATTCGGTATTCCTGTGGTGAAGTGTTTCGACACTCCAACTCCCGGTATCCGAAACGTACACCAAAAGGTGTTTTTTACATTTCACAACTTCGAGACTCCTATGATGAGGAGTCTTGCCTCTTGACTCCTCTAACTCCTGGTATCTGAAACCTTTGTTGATGTGCCTATTTTGGTATTTTGACGTTTCGCATTTCGCAACTTTAGGACTCCTGTGATGAAGAGTCTCGACTCTTGACTACTCCAACTCCCGGTATTCGAAACCTTTGTTGATGTGCCTGTTTCAGGATTTCAGCGTTTCACATTTCGCATTTTTCTGCCGTGAGTTGCTTCCTTGACTCCTGGAGTTTACGCTTTTGAATGGGATCCAACGATCACTTGTTGAACTTGCCATTTCCATGCCATTATCCCTGCACTGCTGGTCATGTTATTTACCATCAATGAAAAGCACACTCTTGCACTCTGTGTGCACCTCTGCACTATCTCTTCTGGTCTTCACAAGATTTCTCTGCTGCGTCTTCCCAAAATACTTCTGGTGCCCACCTGACACATTATACTTGTACTCAAGCCATCATCATTGTTGTACTTGCCATCAATGACAAGCATACGTTGCCTATAAAACATGCCAACAATCTCCCCCTTTGGCATTGATGGCAACAAAGGTACCTAGACATGTTCTTTTCTCCCCCTTTGACATCAATGTCAAAGAAAACA
>ML813838.1:77733-95748 GCA_009831015.1 Picea engelmannii | reverse complement strand
TTCTACGAGGAGGATGGGATAGGGCGTATTTCCTTTAATTTTGAGATTATAGGTTATAAAATTCTTTTGTATTTGCTCTATCTTTCTCTAGGATTCACGAGAGATACTACAACCCCAGACTTCACATCCATAAAGAATAACAGATGTAACAAGAGTCTCAAAGAGGAGTTTCTTCTTATCCCAACTCCAAAGTTCAGCTGATTTACAATTGTTTTCAAGCCCATAATAAGCTTTCTATCCCCCAATAATCCTTTTCTCAATGTTGTAATTCCAATTAAGCTTGTGGTGAATATCAATTCCAAGATATTTGTATGAAGTCACTTCCTCCAAGTTGTTGTTGTCATATACCAAGGTATCATAAGGGATCTTATTGGATTTAATAATCATGACCTTAGTCTTATCAGTATTAACAGTCATACCCATATTGGAGCAAAAATCCTTGAGGATTCTTAGTTGGTTTTCAAGATCACGGGGACTCCTTGCCATAAGAACGATATCATCAGCATAAAGAAGAAGATTGATGACTATACTGGTGAGAGTAGGGTCGACACAACCTGCTTTTTCCGAGCATTCTTCTAATTTATCAATGTATAATAATGGCTTAAACATTAAAATGGTATCAAAGCCAAGCTGAAGGAAGCATCTTTCACAAGAGTGAAAAACATCACTGTTGTCGTACATGAAAATTAGGGCTTTTTGATGGTGAAGCTTTTCAGCCCCAAAACCATCTAGAAAAGTGCACCCTCCCGTAAGGATCACTTTGGCACTCTCAGCTCACCTTTTCAGTGGTTGGATCTCCCAGAAAGTGAAACCATAGTTTCACAAAGTACCTGAAGTACCAAAAAACCAATATACCATAAGTACTAGGTACCAAAAGCACCATTCCATAAATCCGCAGATCAAATTTGGAGGAGCAAAAGTTGGATTTTCTCAGATCCAAACACACCAGGCTACTCGCCTCAGCCAAGCGCACCTCCTGATAAGTTCAGATTTTAATTTTGAGCACTTTCATTTTTCGGTCATTTTCCTAGCTCCAGGTAAAGATGTCTGCAAGCGTTAAGCTTGTTGACAAGCTAGAAGGAGTGGAAAACTTTCATGCCTAGAAGTATAGGATTGGCCTCATTCTTGAAGAGAATGACCTAGCAAGATTCATCAAAAAAGAAGTACCAGAACCTGCCGATGCTGCAGAAAAGGCAAAGCATCAAAAGGACACAATCAGGGCCAAAAGAATCATTGCAGATTCAATCAAAGACCACATGATTCCTTATGTGTCATCTAAGAAGACTCTAAAAGAAATGTTTGATGCCTTGACCAGACTGTATGAAGGAAAAAACACAAACCGAAAGATGAATTTAAGAACTCAACTGAAGAATACAAGGATGGAGAAAGGAGAAACGATTCAGGAATATTTCTCCAGAATCTCAGAATTCAAAGAACAGTTAGAAGCGATTGGAGATACCATAGACGAAGTCGAACTCATAATGACGGCCCTAAATGGTCTAACAAGACCTTGGGATGCATTCATCCAAACGATATGTGCCAGAACAGAGAAACTAAAGTTTGATAGTCTATGGGAAGAATGCATCCAAGAAGAAACAAGAGTAGTGAATCGTGAAGCATTACTAGCAATAGATGATGATCAAGCCCTAGCTACTCACACCAAAGGAGGAAGGAAGAAACCCTACTTCCAAAAGGAGACTCATAAAGAGCCTCAACAGTCAAACAAATTCAATCATAAAGAATCTCATCCAAGGAGATTTCAGAAGAAAGGACAACAAAAGGAAAGGGACTACGCATCTGTACAATGTTATCATTGTGACAATATGGGACACATTGCGAAGTTTTGTCCAGCCAGACGAGAAGAATACAAGAGAAAACATAAGAGGCTCCATGCCCATGTAGTCGAAGATGAAGAGCCACCCACAAAGATGATAAGAGAGCAGATCAAAGACCATGTCTTGATCTCGACCCTCTTAGGATCTATAACACCTGGAGAGGACACTTGGCTCATTGATAGTGGTACATCCAAGCACATGACAGGACAAAGAAACATTCTCTCTTGTATCTTAGAAAATAAGTTTTCTCAGAAAGTGACACTTGGAGATGATTACCAATATCCCATCAAGGGAGTGGGAGAATCAAACCACAAACTGAATTCAGGAAATTCACTAAAAATAAAGGACATACTATATGTACCAGGCTTGAAGAAGAACCTACTCTCCATTTCAGCTTTAGAAAAGAAAGGCTTCAGAGTTGCCTTTATAGATGGAGAAGTTCTTATGTGGGCTAAAGGAGAAACCTTAAATGAAGCAATCATCATTGGAAGTGAAGAAAATGGCTTGTATAAACTAAAGGGTCACTCAGAGGCTGCCATGACCCATGCCATTGAAAACTCATGTGAACTCTGGCATAGAAGGTTAGTCCACATCAAGTACAAGGCACTACCATACATATGCAAAGCGGTCACAGGTTTACCAGAACTCAAAGGTGACCATGAAGGCGTATGCAATGGATGTGCACAAGGGAAGAACATTAAGAACTCGTTTCCGAAGAGGGACAACAAGGCAGAAGGAGTCCTAGAACTCATTCATTCAGATGTATGTGGCCCAAAGCCATCATCCTCCATTAGTGGGTATGTATATTATGTATCATTCATTGATGATTATTCTCGTAAAACCTGGATATATTTCTTGAAATCTAAGGATGAAGTGTTCAACAAGTTCAAGGAATTCAGAGCCTTGATAGAGAACCTTTCTGAAAGGAAGATTAAGATACCCAAGTCAAATAATGGAGGAGAATATACCTCAAAAGAGTTTGTGAACTTCTGCAAAGATGTTGGGATCAAGAGTGAACTCACTACTCCCTATAATCCCCAACAAAATGGTGTAGCTGAATGTAAGAACACAACCACAATGGAAGCTGTGAAGACTATGATCCATGATCAAGATCTTCCTATATGTTTGTGGGCAGAAGCAGCAATGGACGCTGTATATGTGCAGAACCGATTGTCCCATAGTGCACTTGGGCTAAAGACACTAGAAGGGATGTTCACTGGAAAGAAGCCAGAGGTAAGCTATCTCAAAATATTTGGTTGCCCAGTGTTTATTCATATACCTAAAGAAAAAGAGAAACAAGTTGGACCCTTCAGGAAAGAAGGGAATATTTGTGGGATACTGTGAGGTCTCCAAGGCCTTCAGAATCTATATACCAGGTCACCATCACATTGAGATCAACAGGGATGTGACCTTTGATGAAGATGCACTGCTCAAGAAATCTAAACAATGCTAGCTTGAAGAGGTATATGAAGAGGAACCCGTAATCCCCAGTACTGCAATGAGGGAGGTTCCCAGAGCTGCAGAATGAGTGAGGGAAGTCGTAACTTCCCCTGATGAGGAACTTCTAGAAGACCATGATATAGTAGAAGTGCAAGAACCTCCTTAGATGACAACTCTCCATAAAAGAAAGCCAGCTTGGGATAGAGAGCTTATGCAAGATGGAGAGAAGTACGGTGTTCCCCAGGGAACTACGAGACAGGTGAAAAGACCAAAGCCATTCTCTAGTTATATGACTTTGATGTGTGATCTTCTAGAAAAGGAGCCTACTTGCTTTGAAGAAGCCATTCAAAGGAAAGAATGGGCAAATTCCATGACAGAGGAATACCAATCCATAATGAAGAACGAAGTATGGGAAATAGTTCCCAAATTAAGAGTAAAGATGTGGTATCCTCTAGATGGCTCTTCAAAATAAAACATGCTGCTGATGGAAGTATTGAGAAGTATAAAGCAAGATTTGTCGCTCATGGCTTTTCCCAGAAGGAAGGCATTGACTATGAAGAGACATTCGCTCCTGTGGCCAGATACACTTCGATCAGAACCATCATAGCTCTTGCAGCTAAGATGAAGTGGAAGCTGCATGAGATGGACGTGAAGACAACTTTCCTAAACGATGTCATCGAAGAGGTAGTGTATATAGAGCAACCTCAAGGATTTGAGGTTGAAGATAGGAAGTCTCATGTTTGCAAATTGAAGAAAGCCTTATACAAATTTAAGCAAGCTCCTAGAGCTTGGTATGGCCGTATAAACAGTTTATTGACGAGCTTAGGCTTTACCAAGAGTAAAGCAGACTCTAACCTCTACTTCAAGATCATGAATGATGAGCCAATAATCTTACTGCTGTATGTGGATGACTTATTCTTAACTGGAGAAGAAAAGCTCATCACTGAATGTAAAAAGAGACTTGCCTCGAAATTTGAAATGAAAGACCTTGGCCTAATGCATTATTTCTTAGGTCTTGAGGTATGGCAGAGTTCTGAGAGGATCTTCCTTAACCAAGGGAAGTATACGGTCGAAATCCTGAAGAGATTTGACATGTTGGAGTGCAATCCCATGAATACACCCATGGAAGCGAAGCAGAAGCTGTTGGTCGATACTTCATCAGAGTTGATTGATGCCACACTGTATAGACAGATTATTGGATCGCTGATGTACCTGACGAACACCAGACCAAACATTTGTTTTTCTGTGAACACCTTGAGTCAGTTTCTGGTAGAACCTAGACGTGTTCACCTAGTGGCTGCAAAACATGTGATGAGGTACCTTAAAGGTACAATAGATTGCAGTCTCAGCTATGATGGAGATCATGATTTCACATTGAGTGGATATACTGATGCAGATTGGGCGGGAAGTGTTGCTGATAGGAAAAGCACTTCAGGATGTTGTTTCAGTTTGGGATCAGCGATGATCTCGTTGCAGAGTAGGAAGCAATATAGCATTGCTCTCAGCACAGCGGAAGCAAAATACATTGTTGCATGTTCTGCCAGCTGCGAAGCTATATGGCTTTGAAAGTTGCTGACCAAACTATTTGACTTAGAGATGAGAGCAACCTTGATTCTATGTGACAACCAGAGCTGCATAAAGATGACAGAGAATCATGTATTCCACGACAGGTCGAAGCACATAGAGATATGTTATCATTACATCCATGACATGGTGCAGAGAGGAGCCCTAAAGCTCTAGTACATTAGCACGAATGAACAGGTTGCTGACGTGTTGACCAAGCCACTATCTCGTATAAAGTTTGAGTACTTTCGAGATAAGCTTGGTATAGTCCGAAAGGACTCTCCTCGAAAGGGGGAGAGATGCTGTGATGAGACACCTCTTGCTTCCGACCTGATGGTTGTGACGTAAATCAAGATGATGTGATATGATTAGTACTTTGCTTCCAGCTGGATAGTTGTGACGTAAAGCTAGTCTAGTATCCTGCTTCCGACCTGATGGTTGTGACGTAAAGCAGGACGAGTACCTTGCTTCCGACCTGATGGTTGTGACGTTAAGCAAGATGATGTGTGACTAGTACTATGCTTCTGGCTGTATAGTTGCGATGTAAAGCAAGTCTAGTTCTCTACTTTCGACCTAATGGTTGTGACGTAAAGCAGGATGTGTACCTTGCTTCCAACCTGATGGTTGTGACGTAAAGCAAGATGATATGATGAGACTAGCACTGAGCTTCCAGCTGGATAGTTGTGACATAAAGCCAGTCTAGTATCCTGCTTCCGACCCGATGGTTGTGACGTAAAGCAGGACGAGTATCTTACTTCCAGCTTGAGTGTTGTGACAAAAGCAAGACGATGAGATGAGACTAGTACTGTTCTTCCAGCTTGATAGTTGTGACATAAAGCCAGTCTAGTATCTTGCTTCCAGCCTGAGTGCTATGACGTAAAGCAAGACATTGAGATGAGATTAGTACTGAGCTTCCAACTTGACAGCTGTGACGTAAAGCCAGTCTTGTATTATGATGAGCCAACCTCGTGCTGTGATGATGATGATGTATCGATTTTTATACTAATACATATTGATGCAGATGATGATGGCATTCCTTTGAGAATGACGATGTTGTTGATGAAGAAAAACTTCCGATGATTTATAGATACGCCAGTCAGTGTTCCAAGATGATATTGATGATGTTGTCCTCTCACCCACTAGATGTTATTGATGATCTTGTCCTCTCTCTCGCATGATGTTGTTGAAGAATACTCTTCTTGTTAAGGGGGAGTGTTGAAATAATGTAACTGCAAAGTGTATTCTTATTATTATTTGATATATTATTCATTGGATCAATCACCATTGTGGATTGATCATGTCAGCTACTTTAAAAGGACCAAATCCCCTTTTGCAGATTGGTCATATTGTAATTGTAAAAGGCAAAAGAAGAAGTCGGCCCCAGAATATATCAAAGAGGCTCCGAAACATAATAAAGGTGGTTATAACCACCCAGTTGGAGAAGTCGGCCCTGCCAGTGAAGAGACACTTCGCACGTGCCAGTCTTGTATAAATAAGGAGGCTAACGCCTCACTTAAACACACAACTCACTTACTCATTTTGTGAGACAAGTTTTAGATTTGCAGTTAGAGAAGAAGGAGAGAGAGTGGCGCATATCTGGGAGAGGATCTTCTGCATTAGTTTAAGAGATCTCTTGACATTGTATTGACTATCTATAATAAGGAAGTTTTGTTCTGTTTTCTTCCCCTAGAGGGTTTCCCAGGATAAATGATGTGTCTCTTGTGATTGTGTATTTCTCACTGATCTTGTATTATGCTATTGTTATCTAATGAAATGCAAAGAACTATAATAATGGCTTAAACATTAACAATAACCACCCAAATTGAGAAGTCGGCCCTGCCAGTGAAAAGATACCTCACTCCAGTGCCTGCCAGATTGTATAAATAAAGAGGCTAGCGCCTCATTTGTTCACACACTCACTTGATCATCATAGCGCAATTTTGAAGCTGCAGTTGGAGAAGAAGGAAGAGAGAGAGAGAGGCGCATACTTGGGAGATGACTTTCTGTCTTGTTTGGTTTATTCTCTTGGCATTATATTGGCTATATATATTAAGGAAATTTTTGTTGGGTTTTCTCCCCCATGAGGGTTTCCCAGGATAAATGTTGTGTCTCTTGTGATTGTGTATTTCTCAGTGATCCTATCTATGCTATGGTTATCTAGTGAATTGGAAATAAACCTAATAATAGCTTAGAACCTTAACATGGTATCAGAGCTAAGCTGAAGAGAGCATATTTCACAAGAATAAGAAAAACGTCATTGTTGCCGCTTTTTATTGAAGAAGATTTTCAACCTCAAAACCATCTAGAAAAGTGCGACCTAACCCAAGGAATTATTTGGCTCCTTCAACACACTTTTTCAGTGGGTATATCTTCTGGAAAGTGAAACCCTTCTTTCACAAAGTACCAGAAGTACCAGAAAACCAGAAGCACCAGTCTAGAAATCCGTTGGTCAAGTTTGAGGGGGTAAAATTTGGATTTCCATAAATCTGATTGCACCAGCTTACTCGCCTCAGCTCAACGCATCTATCTCCTAGATCAGAATTTCAAAATTTGAACTTTGAAATATTAGGGTTTCCTCATAAAACCCTTAGTTGCAGTTGCAGTTGCAGTCTCAGAATCAGTTGCAATATCAATTGCAGTTGCAGTATTAGTTGAAGTTACAGCTGTAGTACCAGTTGCAGTCACCCTTGAAGTTGTTAAAGAGTTGGTGATCATTACTGCTGCTACCAGATGGTGCCACTACCTGCAAATTCCACCAGAGGTATGTACTCACACATGTTTAAATGGTTAAGCTTTAAAGGGTTTTTACAAGAGAAGGGATCTCTTGCCATAGATCGAGAAGGATCTCAAGATCCAACACATTCAGAGGAATAATGCAACCCAGGTTTGATTATTCTGATATGCATCTATTTGTTATGACATCATTTTGATCCAGATTGCATGTTGAAGCTATGACCATCATACTAACCTTTGGTCAAAATTAAAGTCAAGGTATTAGATGGATTAAAGTTGAGATCATAGAGTTTATTCTCTAACCCAACCTTCTGTCAAGATAGCATATTGTCATAGTATAGAAGACGGGTTTAAGAAAGCACATGTCATCTTGACTGAAGGAGACTTGGAAGAAAAGCAACACACTCATTCTTTAGGACAAGGCTCCAGGTTCCAGGTTTGATTAATTAAGTTGATAAGATTCAAAGTTGCACCTGACAAGTTGATGACTACCCCTTTACAAGGAAAGACTATAGTTGATAACAGTCCTTGAAAAGTATTATACTTGGTAGCATATGAGCATATTGAGGTAAATGCTTAATGTAATCATTTGCTTGATACAACTAACATCTCCTCTAGGAGAAACCCCTTGTGATAGTTCCAGGTTGCCATGGAGGAATGTTTGATCACAACACTAGAAGAGTGTTGACCTCATTTCGTATTGTATTTCTTCCTTTTGATCTTTGCTTTAGACAGGTCACAAGTGATAGCTCTAAAGGAGCTACTGTGACGATTATTTGTGCTATTGTTTTATTATCAAAGGAGTATTATTCTTGCTTGTTGTTTTGTTGACCTTGTTTCAGGTCACAAGTGATAACCCTGAGAAAGCTATAGTGAAGGTTGTTGAAGGCAACATATTAGATGAGATATGAAGTAGACTATGCACATGACCACATACACTCATGTACCAAAGAAGATGAAGAAGAAGTTGTCTCTTAAGATTCAGAGTATCTTATATGAAGATTGATTGAAAGGATCAAAGGGCTCCAAAGATGACTGAACATTAGAACAGGAAGCAAATATCGTTTGAAGCCCGACTCTAAATTTCATATTTAGACTTGGTATTCAACACCAAGTATACCTTGTAAGAGAAAGAATCAGATGAAGAGACAACTCCCAGGACTTGGAGACAGATGCCATGAGAAGATTAGATTGTAGCTTCAGAAACTTCTAGAGATATGAAATCTCATGGGAAGATTCTCTTGTTTCAATAACAGAGAAGAAAGCTAGTAAGAAAGACTAGGATATGGATTCTTCTGTGAGACTAGAAGAGAATTCAGTATTGACATCCAAGATTGATCTATACAGATCAAGCATGTTGCAGATGTATAAAGCATGATGTGTGTCTAGAGGATTCTCCCAACAAGAGGGAGAAGACTATGACGAGACACTTACTCCAGTAATTGAAGAAATAGTTCCAATATTTATGAAGACAACCAGAACAACCAATGACTCATATATAGTATGAGATGCAGGGGGAGCAATCCCCATATTTAAAATTGAGTGGTAGTTGGTGCAGTACATTAGTTGGGTCATGGAAACATAACTATGATAAAAGATAGCGTTACATCCATGAAAGAAGAAGAACTATCTTCAATATATGTTATTGAGCCACTCTCAACAAGCTTGTAAGTGGTTCGATCCCATCCCTTTCCTTAGCGGTAGGGAGAAAAGTTTTAGATGAAACTGTTGCCATGATAGAATAAGAGGAGTTACTCTCATATTTTAGCAGCCACACTGAGAATGAAGCAGTCATTCTCAGCCTCATAGTAGCTGCAGGTGCAGAGTCCCAGTTCCAGAAGGAACAGTTGCAAAAAGAGGAGAGGACATACTCTCAAGCAGTGAGATAGATAGTGCTTTACAAAGAGCACATAGAGCTAGCACATGATTGTGCAGATTGAGTTGCAGCTGAGCAAGTGTACCAGATTGATACAATGTAATGAGAAAGTTTGATTTGAAGATTGAATATAGAAAGACTCATGTATGTTGGCTGAAGGAAGCTCTGTACATGTTGAAGAAAGATCCTAGAGCTTGATATGGTAGAATTGACAGTTTTTGAAGAGCTTGGGCTTTACCAAGAGTAAAATTGATTCTAACCTTTATCTCAAGGTTATGAATGATGAGCCAGTGATGTTACTACTATATGTAGATGATGTATCCTTGATAAGATGAAGAAAATCTCATCACAGATTGCAGAAGAAGCTCACCATAGAGTTTGATGGAAGACCTAAATGCTTTATTTCTTAGGTATGGCAGAGCCAAGAGATGATCTTCCTTAACCAAGGGAAGTATGCAGTTGAAATCCTGAAGAGATTTGATATGTTGGAGTGCAAGTCCATGAATACACCCATGGAAACAAGTTGAAGCTCTTGGTCGACACTTCGTCGGAATTGATTGATGCCACACTGTATAGAGAGATCATTGGATCGTTGTTGTATCTGACGAACACCAGGCCAGATATATGTTTTGTTGTGAACACCTTAAGTCAGTTTTTGGTAGAACCCAGACATGTTCACCTAGTTGCTGCAAAACATGTGATGAGGTACCTTAAGGGTACATAAGATTGTGTTCTCAATTATGATGAAGATAGTGACTCCAGACTAAGTGGGTACACTAATTTAGATTAGGCTGGAAGTGTCTCTAATAGGAAGAACACTTCAAGATGTTGTTTCAGTTTTGGGATCAACCATGATCTCATGGCAGAGTAGGAAGCAATCAAGCATTGCTCTCAGTACAATGGAAGCAGAATACATTGTTGTGTGTTCTGCCAGTTGTGAAGCCATATGGCTTTGTAAGTTGTTGACTGGTCTATTCAACCTAGAGATAGAAGCAACCACAATCCTATGTGATAACCAGAGCTGTATAAAGATGATAGAGAACCCTGTGTTCCATGACAAGTCAAAACACATAGAGATCCAATATCATTACATCCGTGACATGGTGCAGAGAGGAGCCATAAATCTCCAATATGTTAGCACGGATGAACAGGTTGCTGATGTGTTGACCAAACCTCTATCTCGTGTAAAGTTTGAGCACTTTTGAGATAAGCTTGGTGTAGCGCACCTTTTCAGCTACCATGGCTTAATCGCTCTTAAAAGGAAACTTTAACACCACTTGGTACATAACTCATACAGGTATTATATAATCCTCATGCATTTAAACAAATAAACACATTCTACACAGAGTATTCATATGAGTTACTGCCATAATTAACAATCAATAGCGTTTCATACTAATTCATATACACAACGGAAATCATGATAACATAAACAATAGAGTCATGCAAAACATGATTAAAACATAATCAAATACTTATCTTTTAACAGTGGTAGAATCCACCAACCAAATGCAGGCCTTCCACGAACCTCCTAGCCTTAGACCAGACTGCTCATTAGCTCAGCAGTGGGTCACCCCCAAGCTGGGACTAAGCTCCACCCCGCCACCCCGAGACAAGGAATCCTAGGTTAGGTTGAGCTTACAGGGAAAACAACACACAACCACAGGAAGGGATTCTCTTCCAGGAACCACCCACACTCACTGTCCACAGTCCCTCATTCCCCACATGCCTGTTCCACCTCAGGAGGATACACCTTCTCTGTCACCTGGACAGTCCTTCGGCTGCTAACCTTCCTTGCCTTGGGTTACAGCAACAAACCGGACCGGAAGTCTCTGGGCTCTGTGGTAGCTACATGGTTCCTTCCAGGAGTTCTCTCCTTCCTCTACGCACTCTCTCGCCTAGAGAGAATCGCTCACATGTCAACAAACCTCCCACACAGTCCAGCACTGCGTGGCCACACAACCAACAAAAAAAAAACAGACACAACTTTTTCCACAGGCTCAGCAATGGAAAAATAGCTCAGGGTCACGGCTTCGGGACAGAGATCTCACGCACAGGCTCGATCTCGGGCAGTGGATGCACACGGATTCTCCAGACACAGCACGGGATTTTTCGATTCAAACAGAGGTGAAACCGGCTCTTTTAGAATCGATCACAGGTTTCTCGTTCAGTACGGAGGTATACACGGGTTTTTCAGTTCAGAAGGTGTACGAGGTTTTTCTGCAGAGCTCGTGTCAGTGGTACTGCTCAGAGCCCATACACCCTCAGGCAGTCCGCTCCAATGAGAGAGTGAAACCCCTTCACGATCCACCCAAACTGTTTTATTCGCATGCACCAGGGTCGACACTTGTCGCCCTGGAGACTGCATGCGTTCCACCGACATGCATCACCTTCCCTTGGTCAGGAACTTAGGATAAAAAAATATAAATGGCACATGTTCTTTTGGAATAATAATAAAATATTATTCCTAGGGTTAAGCCCCTAATCCCTTGCCTTCTCTGTGGAAGCTCAGTCCCCCTTCACTCATTCATTGTGTTTGGTCTACACCTGGCGGTGTTTATAATTTTATTAAATGTTTTTGCATATATACAAGTACAAAATCAGGCCCTTGGCCTCCAACCCTTAGGCTCTCTGGCCTAACAATCACATAAGCCCACCGGCTTATACAAACTTGGCTCACCAACCTATAACACATATTTACAATTCATTTCATACATCAGATTTACAATTGGGCTCGGCCTTGGGGACATTACACTTGGTATAGTATGAAAGGACCTCCCTCGAAAGGGGGAATAGTGTTGTGTTGAGTTGCCAGCCTAGTGTTGTGATGCCATCCTCATGCTGATGATATTCTAGCTTAATTGTTGTGTTGAGATTCCAGCTTGATTGTTGTGTGGTGTTGCCAAATTAATTGTTGTGTTGAGATTCCAGCTTAATTGTTGTGTGGTGTTGCCAGCTTAATTGTTGTGTTGTGATTTCAGCGTAATTGTTGTGTGGTGTTGCCAGCTTAATTGTTGTGATGCCAATCTCGTGCTGATGACATACCAGCCTCGTGCTGTGATGATGTGCCAGCCTTGCGTTGTGATGATGTGCCAGCCTCGTGCTGTGATGATGTGTAGCCAGCTTCGTGTTGTGATCCCAGCCTCATGTTGAAGACTCTCAGCCTAGTGTTGATGTTGACGATGCTCCAACCTTTGTGCCGTGATGTTGTTGTTGTTGATGATGTTCCAGCCTTTGTGTTGCAATATTGTTGTTTTTGATGTTGTATTAGCCTTGTGTTGTTATTGATGATGATGATGTATTAGTGTTATACTAATCCATGTTGATGCAGTTGATGATGATGATGCCACTTCAACTTCTTGCTGAAGTTGATGATGACGATGCCACTTCAGCTTCTTGCTGAAGTTGATGATGATAATGCCACTTCCGCTTCTTGTTGAAGATGATGATGATGATGCCACTTCGGCCTCTTGCTGAAGATGATGATGATGATGCCACTTCAACTCCTTGATGAAGATGACTACGACTATGATGATGTTATTTCATGCCGAAGATGATGATGTTACTTTAGCCTCACACTGAAGATGATGATGATGTTACCTTAGCCCCATGCCGATGAGGATGATGATGCCATTCCAGCTCCCTGTTGTGAATGATGATGTTGATGATGAGAAAAAAAAACTTCCGATGATTTATAGATATGCCAGTCAGTGTTCCAAGATGTTGTTGATGATGTTTCACTCTCTCTCGCCCGATGTTGTTGTAGAATACCCTTCTTGTTAAGGGGGGGTGTTGAAATACTGTAACCGCAAAAAGTATTCTATTTATTATTGATGTATTATTCATTAGATCAATCCCCTTTTGTGGATTTATCGTGTCAGGTATTATAAATGACCAAATCCCCTTTTGCGGATTGGTCAAACCCTAATTGTAATAGGCTAAATGAAAAGTCGGCCCCAGAATATATTAAAGTGGTTATAACCACCCATAATGAGAAGTTGGCCCAACCAGAATATATTAAAGTGGTTATAACCACCCAAATTGAGAAGTCAACCCTGCCAATGAAAAGACACCTCGCTCCAATGCCTGCTAGATTGTATAAATAAAGAGGCTAGCGCCTCATTTGTTCACACACTCACTTGATCATCAGAGTGTAAGTTTGGAGCTGCAGTTGGAGAAGAAGGAAGAGAGAGAGAGGCGCATACTTGGGAGAGGACTTTCTGTCTTGTTTGGTTTATTCTCTTGGCATTGTATTAGCTATCTATATTAAGGAATTTTTTGTTGGGTTTTCTCCCACATGAGGGTTTCCTAGGATAAATGTTGTGTCTCTTGTGATTGTGTATTTCTCGGTGATCCTATCTATGCTATGGTTATCTAGTGAATTGAAAATAAACCTAATAATAGCTTAGAACCTTAACACATCATTCATTCAAAACTACCATAAGATTACAACACCTCATGTTATAAACAATCATACATTTTAACCATAACTCAACATGTAAAGATAAAGATGCTCAAATTTCATTCATTAAACTCAAAGGTAAGTGAATACAATCTCATACAACAAAGGCTGGAGCTTGCTCAATATAAAGTAATGGTGACCAAAACCAAGACTTGTTGTGCACTAACATATTTCTCTCATTAACAAATTATCTTTGAACATCAAAACTTGATATAAGACTGGGCTCTCTCTCTCTCTCTCTCTCTCTCTCTCTCTCTCTCTCTCTCATGTTCTCTTCTCCCTAATGACCAAAAATTCAACCCATTACATATTCGCATGCATCCCCCCATATCTTTCATGAAGCATGGAAATCATAACTAACTTGCCAACTTATTCACAACCTCGATCATGATCAATTGGGTTGTCACAAAAATGGTTACAATATATTATATAAGATATTCCTTGATTCGACCTGCATGCGATCTCTTTAAGTCCCTTAAGTGATGTACAAGATGGGTTGGCGCGAATAGTGTCTCCTTGGCTGGCGTAGATGCTAAACTTGGCATCATGCAGTATATCTTCTTAAGTGTGCACAAAATGCTGACTTTTGGTGCGCGTGCACCTTTTGCAAAACCTTAGGTGCCAACAGCCCCCCAACAATATTACTTGGCTCGTCCTTGAGCCAACAACATTGTCTAAGGTGAGATTGAGGCGATCGAAGGCACTATCTTTATGAGATCTTAACTTGCCATTTAATTGGTAAAAAATGTCGGCCAAGGCATTTATCTTATTGCAAAATTCCTCGATGTCACTTGGTGTGGTAGATGCTGTGGTAAGTTTCATTTTTTCTACAATTTGAAGAAATGGGTCTGCCTTTGCTTATGCATCTGTTAGTTTGTAGTGGTGCAATTGAGCTTTATCAACTGCATCCAATATGATTTTTGAAATTTTTTGTTGCTCGGTGTGGGTAGACACAATCTCTTGAGTTGGTTGGCAATCTGTTTCATAGCCTTTGGTTTCTCTCCTCGAGGTAGGGATTAAAATGCCTCCTTCTTTTTCTCTATCTGGGCTTCAATCACATAGATCTGAGTATCAATTGCTTTTATTTCTAGAGAATCTTGGAGGTGCGTCCACAATTTGAAGTTGTAGTTGACTACCCTTGAGAAGTCTGTTATGCGCATATGTACTCGTTGTAGTGCCTCTTCTATTATAGCACATTGTTTTTGCATCCTCCCTTCTTCTACGCATGGGTTTCACTTGAGCTTGTCGTTGAAGTTCTAAGTTCTGTTGGTTCAAATTCTGGACGTGCTTTTTAACTTCGCCATTTTTTAATGGTGCCAAGAGGTCTGAAATGTCTCCACCTATAGGGGGGCATTTTCACATAAACTTCATCAACAACGTTGATCAATTCCTTCTGCACAACAACCTCTATTCCATGGCGTGCCTTAACCCTGTTGTCCACAGCGTCAATTTATTTATAGGCCACCAATTCTTGGTGGTTCTTGTCCTAGGCCTGCTTATGCGCAGCAATTACTTGATCATGTTGTTGCTACAATTGTGCATAAGATTGGCTAAGGGCCTAGTGCCTATCTCCTATCTCATTCATTATCGTAGTCACATATGTGTGCAAATCCTGTAAGGCACCTGCGGCAATAGTAACTCTATGTAGGGCACTGTGTGAGGCTCTATAGTAGCGAGTGGCTCCACTATTATGATGGACAATGGGTTCAACCACATCACCCTCCCTTAGGTAGCACGAATCATGTGGTTTTTCATCTTTTGTTCCTACGGAGCAGACCCGCTTGAGGGAACGAGCTCCAACTGGTTGCAGAGTCCATCTAATTTTTGTTGTGTTGTTGTATTCATGATCTGTTGCACCATCAAATCAGCGCAAGCATCTTTGACGATGCGCAAGATGGGTGTAGACGTTTTCCCTTGTTCTCGCACTGGAATGTTAGTGTCCATTTCTTTGGCAGTGCTCTGATTAGGCACGATTGTGTGCACGACGGATAACGCGAGTATTCCCTCTATTGTGCGCTCTGCGTCGGTATGTCGCGGTGGTGTTGGTGTATGCTCAAGTTTGCTAGCCTCCAGGCTTGCACTGTAGCATCCCCAACAACCAATTGGGCTATGCCAACCAAAAATTTGAACTTTGATACCAATTTAAAACATACAAATACTCTGCAAATACACAGATTCATACTTAATAATAATAAAAATACACATGCAACACACACAGGAAAAACCCATAAAAATAAATGCATAAATAACAACGCAACAGATAATTTAACACACAATTGACACTTATCTTGATAAAAATATCACCAACTACATGCAGACCTTCCACGTTCCTCCCAGCCTTAGACCACACTACTCAAAACTCTTAGTAGTGAGTTACCCCCGAGTTGGGGCTAAACTCCACCCGGGTAAAGGAATTCCTAATCAGGATGATGTATCTCAGACAACAGGAAAACTCGGTCACAAGTGCCAACTTGAACTAACAACCTACAGTCCCTCATTCCCCACATGCCTGTCCCACCCCATGAAGTGTGCCCCTTCATTGTTCAACAGTCCCTTAGCTACCCCACTTCCTTTCCGAGCTTCAACAACAGGATGGAAAGGAAGTCTCAGAGTTCTGTAGTTGCAGTATTCTCCAGTAGAAAAGAATTCTTCCCCTCTGTAGATGCAATCCTGAAGGGTCCAAACTAGAGATGATCAAACTTGTCGTGTTTACCCGCATCTTCTTTCCTAGCATCCCATTTCAAAACTAAATCACCAGAAAGAAATTCCATGTCTTAGCCTTTTTGTCGAAAATGGCTTTCATATTATCTTGATATTTTTTAAGTCTGTCATCGACTTCGACCCTGTTCTGCTGGACCTCAATTATTTGATTTGTCCTCCTCGTTACATCATTCGGCTCTTCGTTTGCGTCTTGCCACAACTTCATCACTGGAAGAGCTAGTTTAATAGGGAGAACAACATCGGTGCCATAGACCATTTGGAAAGGGGACATGCCTATTGATTTCTTAGTGCCGATCCGGTTTTCCCATAAGGCGTATTTTAAGTGGACATGCCAATCCTTCTTATTTTCCGTTAATACTTTCTTGATTATGTTCATCAAAATTTTGTTAGACGATTCAACCAACCTATTCCGCTAAGGATAATAGGCTGTAGAATGTCCCAGCACAATGTTGTATTTTTGACAAAATCTTATCATCACCATAGATTTAAACACTTGTGCATTGTCTGTAACTATTTTTTGGGGACAGCGAAATCTGGGTAGGATATTTTTCTCCAAAAATTTTATAACCACCGAATCTGTGGCATTCTGAGTTGGAATGGCTTCCACCCATTTTGTGAAATAATCAGTAGCAGCCGAAATCCATTTATGTTGGGCACTTGACTGTGGGTGGATTTCTCCGATGAAATCTAGGCCCCATTGTTTGAAAGGAGCCTTTGTCTTGACTGGGACCAAAGGCAGTGCAAGGAGCTTTTGCTTTCCAGAGAACAATTGGCAAGGGTTGCAGGCTCTAACTTTGGCATTCACATCAGTAAATAGCTTTGGCCAATAATATCCAGCTCTTAGGATCTTGTAGGCCGTGGACCTCCAGGCATGATGTCCTCTACATATTCCCTTGTGAAATTCAATTGTGACATCCTCTGTTTCAGGTTCGGTTAGACAATGTAGCAAGAAACCTTTCCAGTACAATTGTCCTTCAATAATACAATACTTAACTGCATGTAATTTTAATGTTCGGGCCTTTGATGGAGTCATATCACTCAGGCACTGAAGAGTGAGGAGATATGCAACAATATCGCGGTACCAGCTAGAAGAAGAATATTTTTCTTCGATATGAACTGCGGGGTTTTGGTCATCAAGCTCTCCCATGTCTGAAATAGACTCATGCGATTCCAGGTGTGATCCAGGTGGATATCGGGGGCCACCCATCTTTTCCAAATGGCTCAAAACAGTTTTCTGGCCATTTTGGCAATTTACTATTTTTAGCAGGTTTTCACTTTCGGGGCCATTTTGAGGGCCTAGAAGAAGGTTTTTCGAGATCGAGTTTCTCAATGATAGCCGAAGGCATGATTGAGGCCCCAAAATGAATCTCCTCGACGATACCTTT
>ML813838.1:52447-74940 GCA_009831015.1 Picea engelmannii | reverse complement strand
AGAAATCGTGTATTACTGTATCTCTGTGTTTATGGTTGCATCTCTGATATATTTCTGTTATATTACTGGATATACGCGATATCTCTGTGCATTTCCTTATTATATCTCCGCTCTCATTTCGTGCCGAAAATAATCCGGATCAAGGTGGTTTATCCCAAGTGCTTTGAAATTCGGCTCTACTAATAATTTTTTCAGGCCTTGACCTTTAACCAACTTGGTCGGTTTAACCTCTAGATCAAACTCTTGAATTTTGGCTAACCACTGACCTCTCCTACCGTCACTGTCTGGTTGTACCAATATATCTTTGACAGAGCTTGTTGGCACATAGGCAATTATTCTGGAGTGCAGTGCATATGTTCTAAATGCTTTTAGAGCTTTCACCATCATGTAGGCTTGCTTTTCCAGTATGTCATATCTGGTTTTGTCATCTCTGAGACTTTACTGAAAAAAGCTATCGGTTGTTCGAAACCTTCTTCGTTCTTTTGCAGGAGTACAACTGCGATGGTGTGCTCAGATGCGAAAGAGAAGATTTGGAATTCTTTAATATAGTCAGGACTAGCCAATACTGGAACTTCGCTTATAGATTTTAACTCGTTCGAATGATGCTTTAGATTCAACGGTTCATTTGATTTCTCTGTCTTTCTTCAGCATATCTATGATCAATTTGACAATTTCAGCAAAGTTAGGGATAAATCTTCTTAAAAAATTTATTTTCCCTAAAAAGGATTGGATTTCTTTTTTATTTCTAGGAATGTTTATTGTATCAATAGCCTCGATTTGCTTGGGATCGAATTTAATTCCTCCTTTCGAAACTATATGACCCAGAAGTTTGCCTTCTTGCATAGCAAAATGAGATTTTTTAGGGTTAAGAGACAAACCAAACTTTCTACATTTCTCAAAGGTTTGTTTGAGATGGACCAGATGTTTTGCATCCGAATTCGAGAAGACCGTTAGATCATCTAAGTAAATAATGACAAACTTATCTCTCTCACTAATGAACTCTATATCCATTGCTCTTTGGAAGGTGGCGCCTGCGTTCATTAAACCAAATGACATTTTATCATACATGAAAGTTCCCCACGAAGTAGTGAATGCAGTTTTTTCTTTATCATCTTCGTGAACGACAATTTGGTTATAACTCAAGAAGCCATCAATCATCAACATTCTGTTAGCTCCCACTACTTTTTCGAGGACATGATCCATTTTAGGAAGTGGGTAGTTATCTTTTAATGATGACCAATTTAAATTTTTGAAGTCCACAGAAAGTTTGATTTCTCCATTTTTCTTCCTAACAGGTACCGGATTTGCTACCCATTCAGAATATCTAAGCGAAACAATGATCTTTGTGTCCAGAAGCTTCATGACTTCTCTTTCTATTACAGGTAAGAGAATAGGGTTTATGTGTCTCAACTTTTGTCTAAAAGGTTTGATACCATGTTTGAAAGGAATCTTGTGTTCTATCACAGATGTATCATAAGTCTTTAAATCATCATATGACCAGGCAAAGACATCTTTATATTTTTTAAGCAATTCGGCATATTGACTCTTTCCCTGAGCTAGAAGATATTTAGATAGCTTGATTATCTTAGGTTCTTCGTTGGTCCCTATGTCACAGTCTTCAACTTCCTCAGGCCGAGGTCGTAGGGTAGACTTCAAGGGTATGTCATCTTTGTCAAACAGTGTTTCTAACGGTATCAAACCTCTGGGTATCTGATTATTCTTAAGTACTAGCATTCAATGATTTGCGATCTTATCTTGGAACTTTTCAGGATCTTCATCTTCTTGCATGATCTAGATATGATCATTCTGATTTTCTTGGTCTATATGAGTCTCGAAGAATTCATCAACCATTTCTAGAAACTGTTTAATCTACTCATTGTCTTCAAAAATATGCCAATGTTGCAAATTATTTGGGATTGATGGTCTGTGTCTCATTTCTATATGATATTTTAGCTTTAGGATAGTAGGAGGCACAAACGTCGCAATTGCTTTGGCCAAGGAATATGCCTATTGATTTTCCATTCTCGGGATGTGATGAATGTTGAAAGACAAGAAGAAATTATCGATTAGATCCCACGCACAATTTCTGTATGACCTTAGTCTCGGATGTTTAGCCTGATATTGCTTCTTTATTTGCTTTACGATAAGTTCTACATCACCATAAACTATTAGATCTTCAATTTTTAGTTTCCAAGAAGCCTCCAATCCTAAAACCAGAGACTCGTATTCATAAACATTATTACTATAATTGATTTCCCACTGTAGTCTATATGAAAAGGGAATGACATATTCTTCTCCAGGTGCAACAAATAACACCCCTGCTCCTGCCCCTTCACAGGACTAAGCACCATCGAAAAACATTTTCCAAAATCCTTTCCGAGTATTTACATTTTTCTGTGTTTTTTCTATTTTTTTATTTTATTCTTCTATACAGTCATCAAAATCATCATATAAAGATAAAATACAGTTTCCTGGATCTTGATCAATGACATAGACTGGATAATTATTTGGGTTCTGAGGGTCACTTACAGTATATGGCAGTCTAGTCTCTTTGTATAATCGAGTGAATTGTCCACCAAAAATCGGGATAGTAGCGTAGGTAATGTCCAGTTGAAGCAATCCTATGAGTTTCGTGCCCCAAGACCTGGATAAAAGCATACCATACTTTACAGGGACATCAACAACAACTACATCCATAAGGATGCTCTTTACAAGAATCTATGCAAGGTTCACTAATAGATCCTTGATCATGCCCAGACACTTTACCTTTCTAGAATCAAAAGAATATAAATCTCGGTAACGTCTAGTGATTTCAAGGCCCAACTTTTCCATGATAACTTTAGGCGTTAAGTTGTGAGAGGCCCCATAATCTAGCATGCAATTATGAAGTAAATGATCATGCACGGTTAATGTAATATAGAAAGGAGCTACAAGATCCTTGGCATTTTTAATGTGCGGACCAAACATAATCATAGGCTTTTCATCTTCTAGATTGATTACATCTTCATAACATTCTGCATATGAGAAGTTAATCATTTTAGCGATCTATTTTTTATAAACCGGATTCTTAGCGAGCTCAACCAGGGGCATAGGGATTTTAATTTTATTTATTTTGTTTTCTAAACTAAAACCTCCAACCGTTTTTTTGCATTCCCTAGTCGAAGTTTGTGTTTCTATATTTTCTGTTTTCTTAGTTTGTGTTGCTTTGGTTTCAACTCTTTTAGCTTGGGAAACTTGTTTTTCAACTGTTTGTTTAGTTTTGGCAGCTTGTTTTTCAACTGTTTGTTTAGTTTGGGCAGCCTCACTCGCTTTGTTTCTTAATAGGATCTTTTTTGGTGGAGCACCCGTAGTACTTATTTCTTTGGGCCTTAGATTATACTTCTGTTGAAGTTCGACCATTATGGAGTTGGCGATTCCTTGATATGCAGACTCTCCCAGGTTGTTTATACTTTCCTCATTGCTAAACAAGGGTTCTTGTTCTAGAGATTTTTCATAGTCCTGTCTAGTTAGGTGTGGTTCCTAGTCTTCATCACCAAAGTTATTTACATCCTCTTCTATCCCTTCATAATCATGTATATCATATCCTATAAATTTTTCTGATTTAAACGGAGCCTGAATTTTTTGATCTTCGTTTTTTATTTGTTTCTGTTGGGTCTGAGAATTGGGAATTCTCCTGAAATATTTTTTAGAAAATGGATCGGGTTTGGCTTGGTCTAGTTCCATTCTAGATATTTTATTGGATAAATCTTTAATTATTTTAGCCATATCGTCCATTTTTTCTTCCGCAGATTTTCCAGACCCGGAGGATCCTGCTTGTTCTCTGAAGCGTCTAGGTTCCTTGGTTCTTGTCTCAACCTTGGATTTTAGTTTACCCGATTCCATCATGTTCAACTCTATTTCTATAGCATCGTCTTGCATTCTCGTGAGGGTAGCATATCTTCTTTCCCTTAAAAGTAGGGCAAAGTCGAGCTCAAAATCCCCTATGAAAGTCACTTTAGCTGCAGGTTGAGAGGGTTTAACTTCTGTTGGGATTTTATGATAGAGTTTGTTAAACCTCTGGGTGAATTCTAGGACTGTCTCTGAATTCTTTTTCCTTAGAGCCCCTAATTCTGTCAGATAGTACATGTGGTCTTTCTTTTCTCCCCACTGTCTTAAAAAAACATTTTCTAACTCATCATAAGACCTTAGGGATCCTACTGGGAGTCCTCAAAACCAAATTCTTACTTGTCACTCAAAAGTTTGTACTAAAATCCTGGAATAAACATCCTCATTTTCAATCCCTAGGATATCAACAAATTGATTGAAAAAAGTTATGTGCTTTGTTGCCATTAAATCTGCTTCCCTTGTAAACTTTGGTAAATTCTTCATGTAATTTTCAGGTAGGTCATGAAGGACGGGAGGAAGGACTAAAGGGGCATATCTGGCAGCTAATTTAGTGAAAATCATATGGGGTGGAGGTGGTCCTTGACCACCCTTGCCTCCAACACCACCTCCGACGTTGCCTCCAACACCACCTCCTCCAACGATAGCCATTGGAATCCGGGGGGATGAAATTTGGGAGTTAAAAAGCGGGTTCTCAAAAACTTCTAGAGACCGAAGTGGTGACCTTTCACCTTCCTTGGAATGAGGCGATGGGAGATCTGAAAAATGATCGTTAGAAGATGCAAAGTCTAGAAGCGAAGGGAAAGGAAAACCTGGACTGGTTTCTTCAGACTTACAAGATGTATAGATTGGTGAACCAACAGGAGACGAACCTGGGTATAAAGTATACTCTTCAGAATTTCGGAGAACCGAAACCTTTGCTTCGAGTGAGGATGGGGTAGACAGAAAGGTAACGATAACTGGTATGGAAGGGGATCTTTTATTCGGTCTGTGTGGTGAATCAGAAGGGTCAAACTCAATATTTATTTCAGGTACAACTTTCTCTAGGTTCTCGCGCCTAAGTTTAGACTGGCTAGTTGAGGCTTCCGCAGAGGGTGTTTGTCTAATGTTCTTTTCAGGGGTTGATTCTTCACTTGGAACCTTAGTATTGATTTGTGTGACTTTTGGTTGGTATTTATTACCTACTGACGCGGTAGTCGACTTGAGGTATCCCTTTGGTTTTAACAACCTTTCCGGATTGGATACAGGGGTGGTCTGTTGATCGTCTGGATTCTTAATAGTATTCCTTCAACAAAATGCCAGTTTATCAGTGGTGGAGTCACCAAGTGCAAGATGAAAAATAACCTTAATACAATATTCAATCTTTGTTCACTATCAAAGACAGAATGTTGTCTTGTCTTTTTCCCAGGGAAAAATAACTTCATTTCTCCGTCCCCGGCAACAATGCCAAAAAGATGTTGGTCCTGAGATTAAACTTGAGGCTCAAAGTATAATTTCAAGAATCAGGAAAACTATTTGAGAGTGTGTTTTACAATGCTTTTCCTACCTTAGTTATATGAGAAAAATTTCTTAATGAAATTAAACATGTAACAACGAGAGGTCATATTTCATATCTATGTCAAAATCGAAATGATAAATTCTATGAAGGAAAATAACAAATTTGTGAAACAAAGAAAGGCATCAATTATAGAAGAGTCCCATCTTGTAGCAGTAGAAGAAAGTAGAATAGTATAAGCTTGAATAAAGCATAAAATACAGTAATCCACACAACAAGCAGGTCTTGTATCACTCACAGTAAACATAGAGAAAAAACTACTTACTCAATAAATTATTGATACAATACGATTTCAGTAGTTGTAGTACTAAATTGGAATCAATATTTATTCAGGAATACATAAAGAAAATGAGCAATGGAAGACAAAGAAACACATAACCCATATTTGAACAAAACTTGGAATCTTTGTTTGCACTTGTATTAATACTCTATAAGGAGAGTCTTCTCTGTTACAGTTGCCAAGAAGCATCCATAAATAAGTCTTTGATTTATGTATTTATACAGAATGGTCTCAACCCAAAATGGTTGGACTTCGCATAAAGAGTATTGAACATTACAATATGAAAAAATTGAAAGGTTCCATCTCCATCTCCTCTGTCTCTTTACTTTCTTGTAGAGATGTTTCTTTTCCATATCCTCCAGTTTGGATACCATTGGAATCTAATCATGACGAGTAATATGCACATGGTGTCTCACTTATTTCCAGATGTGTTGGCCTTTTCGTGTTCGACACATTGGATGCATCTGCTTACTAACTGCACTACCAACCAGGGAGGTTCTGTTGTTTCATTTTCCTCGAAAATATACAACTTCTTTTCTATATGAGGCAACCTATCCTGTATTTTCCTTGCTTCCAAAGATATAGCTTGTAGCTATAAACTGAGATTTACTATCCACTTGTTAATCTGGATAAGGTTTATTTTTTTCAATTGCTGGATAGTTGTCTGGGCTTCCTCTATGCTTGTCTTAGAATTATGTTGATTTTTCGCTATGTCAATCTGCCCCAGGGCCTCGAAGATACTATCTCTTTCAACTTCAAGTAACCCTTTGTCGAGTGAAGACAATGCTTCCTCACAAGCTTTATTTACTTCCCTGGCTAATCTTTTACTTTCAGCCAGATTTGTCTCCCATGCCTTCAAGATTATGTCGCCTTGGGTTTGCTTAGAAAGTGACAATCGAGGGACCTCTGTTACATCATCTTTTGTTGCTATTAAAATGGCCTCCTGAAACTTAGCCCGAGCTGCAATGGCTTCTCTCTCCTTAATGAAAATGTTACTTAGAGAAAGGTCTGCCACCCGATAACAACTTTGAACGACTTCCACTTTTGTAAATAGATCTTGCTCAACTAATTCCAGCCTTTCGTATACCTTCAGTGCCTAAGATTGGAAGGCTGCCATCTCTACTGCTGTAACTTCAACTAAATCTATCTTGGATTGAAGTTGTTTGATCAATTATCCTCATTGAATGGCCATTTCTGTATTGGCCTGTGAATTTTTATGCATTTCATCAAGGCTGGTTTTGAGTTGTTGAATCTGTTGTCTGTCACTGGCTCTGACATGTTCAAAATCCTTATTCATATGTGTTCTTACTTCTTGTTCTGTGGTTTTCATTTGGTTTTGCAACTGCCTTACCAACTGATCTCTCTGTTTCAGTTGCTCTGCTAGATTTTCTACTGAATATTGATTTGCCATGGAGAAGGCACCCAATGAGCCTGCCATTTCCCTAGCAAAATCTATATCATCCAGGACTTGTCCATCATACAACATCCTCTGCCTTTTTACTGTTGCACCATCCTTTTGATGCGTTTCCCTTTTGACTATAGCCCTCCTCTTCTTGCTGAAAAAGAAGTCGGAAGGAGGCATTTCTTCAACTGAAATTGGAGTAAGGTCCTCTATAAATACGAATTCAACATTTGGATTCCCCTAGCTTGTCTGTAAAGGTGTTAAAGACATAATAGGGCTACCTATTTCAGTGGACTGTTGTTGCCCTGCTGTATTGGTAGTTGGTTTGTTTGGTGCAGACGGTGATGTATCTTGTCCCTTTTTTATCAAAGCTTCAAATTGAGCTTTTGCTTGATCGCCTAGTGGATTTGACAATGCAGTATCCCCCTTCTACGTTAAAACTTCAGTTTTCTTTGGGTTCCCTTGAGTATCCTATTCGCTGGAACTCCCTCTCTCCAAAACTTGAGTTGGAGCTTCCTGTGTAGAGGGAGGTGTATGAGCTTATCCCTGTAAGACTTTAGGAAAACTATTTCTCCCGTGTCTTTGGAAATTGTAGAACTCGACTAATTGATCTGGAGCCAGAGTTTGGACTTTACTCAACACTTTCTAGTATGACCTTACTCCCCGGAATATTTCATCCTGTGGGGAATCTTCATGCTCATATTTATTTAAATTGTATAGAGCTAGGTGATTTCCCATGATCTGCTAGGGATCACGCTTCTTGAACTCAATATTAACTAACTTAATGTCTTCGAGGGCCGCAGCCTCCACTTTAGAGTGGCCAAAATCTAACAATGAGAAGATACCGACTTGCAAAGAGAAGGTTGGACATACCTTTTTTTGCACTACCTTTAATTCTTTACTGATTCCCCCTATCATAGTTAGATATGCTACCTCTCGGCACACCAGTCGATCTGGTAGAAACTTTGGTAAAGCATGTGGGGGAATTGAACACCCAAAAACCCTGATGTAGGAAAAATGTTCCTCAGTATACCAGTTTTTTATTTTCCCTAGGTTGGCCATGATCCTGTCTGAAATCCTGGGAGGTGGGCAACCGTAGAGGGCGATATGCATCGGCACCACCACATAGTGGCATATTTCATAGAATAAATCTTTTGTTTTATCCTCCCACATCTTGGAGTGATAGAAATGTATGGGCTCAACATTGGCCAGAGTCCAGCTCCAACTCATCAAAGGGAACAACATCATAAAACAAATGGAATCCATAATGTATGCCGACATGTAGAAAGGGGTAGGTTTCCCTTTGGCCTTCAACAACTGATACTTTGCAATCTCCTTGGCCAAATTGTCCGATAACATCTTGGCCCAGCCAAAAGAAAAACCTTCTTCTACTTCATTTATGATTGGTAGCCATGGCAACAAGAAATGAGTAGAGTTCGTCCTCCCGTAAAGTCTACACAACATCATAGCCACATAGATCATATGGGCATCTAATGCTGCTGTGGAATATATACCATGGGTGTTTGCTCTTAATTTCTCAGGGTGTCCCCACTAGTCCTTGATCAACTCAGGGTAATGCTTTTCATATTGTGTGCATTCTACTTTGTTGAACTCCATTAGGAAAGCGACATTGTAACTGTATTGGAAAACTGGGGATAACTTATACATTACCCATATATGCTCTGGTCGGAAACAATCGACAACCACTTTCTGTGAATTGCAGATGCTCCTGGTTAGAATATCCATGTTCTCCAGAGCCCAACCTATCATGTCGTTATGCGGAATGAGCCTTGGCTGCACAACTATTTTGTGCATCTTTGATTGCGCTATATCCCTGAGCTTCGTTGCATGGGTTTCAGTCACCTCGTCGCTCGAATCCTCTGGGCAGTTTATCAACTCATATTGCAGAACATCAAATACCAACGTCCAGGTTTTCATGGTATCTATAGCTCTTGGTGAAGTATCCGAGAGGACGTCTGTGTTCGGGTTCCCGCTCTCACCAACTACTTTAGTAATTTTTCGCGGCGCCATGATATTACAAGCTCAGAACTGTGTTACCGGTTATAGGGAAATGCGTAAAATTCTTAGCTTGCTAAAACTTGTTGTTCTGTGAGCTTGCAAATATAATTCAAAATCCAATATCTTTATTCACCTTAAGTGTATTGATTTACGAATACCTTTACCGACAATGCATTCATTTCCCTTAATGAAAATATCTAGGTGGTGATCTGCGATCTTATTTGAAATCATTGCCGTAGAACCATTATTAATGCCATTAATATTTGGTGGTTTGCAATCAAGAGGTGAGATGAATAAAATTTGAATTTACCTGAACCACAATTTAACAAAAAGTTAATGGCAAGATAATCGTATTTAAATCATTAATAAATCATCTGTAACTTTAAGTCTTTTTGAGTTTTCAGACTTCGGGATATTTGATGATAGTTCGAGGTAGGATTCCCGAAACTCGAAATCGCGAAGCGGTTGATCACTGGATAATTATATTTAACTATAATTAACCCTGCTTAGTGTTTAAGGTACTTCTCTTCATGAATCTAGAGTGTGATGAATGGCAAATATCCGAACTCCAAATGTGCGAAGTTATTATTTAACTTGTAATTGGGGTTTAGATTTTACGTATTTATTGTTTCATGCATCGACAAATTAACTTTATTACAATTTAGCCATGCCACTACCCATAATGATGTGTCAAAGCTTAAGAAGGTATACATGTACGATGACTAGGGCCTTTTGAACACCTTTCAGGTATCAGGACTTTGAAGTTGCGACATGGCGATACGCCCGAAGCGCAAAATTCCGAAATAGTCTCTAGTGGCTTGTTCCTTTAGTAATCAGGGGGCTCCAAAAACTCTGGGAAAAAGGAATCATTCGACCAACGAGGGAACTTAATTGACAATGGACCTCATGCATGCCTTAAGTCTAAAAGAAACGAAATTGATTTATCCTTTGTAAACCGACTTCGAGATAGAGTAAAAAGGGTAGGGTAAAGCTTCATGCTTATAATTTTAAATGTGTTCCAACAAGGAGAGTGGTCCCGCAATTGAATAATTCTTTGGCTTGAAACATATCTCTTGACGCACCAAGAGACCATTTCCTTATAGTCAAAGACTTCAGGGACACAACCTGCACCAGGGACAAATCCAAACCCAATCCAAAACCCTAAAAATGAAAGGAAAGGATACATCTATGAGGGTGAGGACCGCCATCTGAGTCAAGAGACTCAAAATCTCAAGATGCAAAGCAACTATTGCGTTTAATGTCGGTTTCTTTTCCGAAACCCCTTCCTTTGGTCTTTCTAGGGCCACCATCGCCAAGCCAGGAAGTGCCCCCCGTTACGGTGGATTTCAATTTGGGCATAGGAATAGGGAAACCGTTTGCATTTCCATCATCCATCGTCGTATCATCGTCCATCAGATCATCTTCTTCCGGCTCGAAATCGACAACATCAACCACTGCAACGACCATCAACACAGGGGGGGGGGTTTCTCTGAGCAGGGGTTGTTGCTTTGGAATTCTTTGGCTTGAAATATATCTCTCGGCACACCAAGGGATCATCTCCTTATTTTCTTTTGGGTGTAAGGAGATGAGTAGTAAGAATATGCCCTGGACTAGTAGAAGTTCTGGTCATCATGCCCGAAGGTGTTTGCTGTATCTGGATAGAACTGTTGTCGAACTGCTGCCATAAGTTAACAAGAGTGTTCGTTTGCTCTAGATGATGTTTGAAATGAACATTCATAAGGGATAATATAACTCTCTGCAAATCTTGGTTTAATGCATATCAATGGGAGATCTCCTCGAGCCTTTCGTTTATTAATGACAATTTTTGCGGTTCCTGCATAGTGAGCTGTTACCATTAAATCTTACCAATTTCATACTTAGAAACAAGTGCGAAGGTGGCAGTGACGATGGAGAGCGATTAAGGATTGGAGATTTCGTGAAGCTGCCAACCAGACGACGCACAAAAGAGATTCCATGATGCTTGAAATGAACACTCGGAAGGGATAATACAACCCTCCACAAATCTTGGTTTAATTCGTATTAATGACAGATCTCCTCCAGCCTTTCGGACATTAATGACAATCTTAACGGTTCCTGCATGATGAGCTATTAGCATTAAAGCTTAATAATTGCATATCTAGAAAGAAGTGTGAAGGTGGCGGGGATGGCGAAGAGCGACTAAGCATTGAACACTTCATGAACCTGCGAAAGAGATTCCAAGAAATGGCCAAGTATGGAAGCGGTCAGTCAGGCTTCAAAACAGGGTCACAAGTTATACTTAGGAGACGTGAGGGCCCGATGGTCAAATTGTATGTCTTCAAAATTTTGACTACAAAATGTGTAACACGAAACATGGCATGATGACAAACTTCAACTGTCAATTTGTATATCGCGAAACTCCGGGTGTTTTTTGTAGGTCGCAGAACAATGGAAGCGCAATGTTGAGAAAGCTTGTCTGGGAACCGACGATGGAAATAGTGGCCAAGTATGGAATGGGGAAGCGGTCGGTCAGACTCATGATATAAAAGCATGAGACATATTCAGAAAAATGACTAAGTAACCAGAAAGGGAAAGTAAAAGAGAAAAAGAAAGGGGAATTTGGTTGTCAATTTGTATATCGTGGAAGTCTAGGTACTGTTTGTAGGGGGTGGAACAATGGAAGCACAATGTTGAGCCCGCCTAGTGGGGAACCTGCGATCGAAAAAATTGTTGAGTATGGAACATGGAAGTGGTTGGTTGGACTTGTGATATAAAAGCATCAGTGGAAATCTAAATGCGTGAATCCACCAACTCGTGCACTTAGACATTTTTCGAAAAACGACTAAGTAACCAGAAAGGGAAAGTAGAGGGAAAAAAGAAAGGGGAGGGCAATTTTTGGAAGTGGGAATTAGTCTTAACAAAGATCCATTGATGGTATTAACAGTAATTATGAAGTGCATTAGACAGGTGAACAAACTCTTCAATCAAGGAATAGAGAAAGTGAGTCATGGTTATACTTTCCAGGATGTGTTTGCATAAGAGAAGCTTCAAAAAGCTACAGAAAATTCAATTTTGGAATGTTCAAGTAAAATTATTGTACTGTCAACTTCACTGTAAGTATAACAATGATGAATTTGAATTCTAATTTTTTGTGGTTGATATCATAGTTCCATTGGACTTCACATAACATATATCCTTTTATTTCAAAATATTTCCGAAGATGAATTTTGGTAATTTCATCGATCAAGTAAAAGTGCTAAAATGAACTACATATACATTTGCTTCACAGAGCTTACATTAAAAGGCAAAGCAGGTCTTGTATATGCTTTAAGATCATAGAAAAATTGCTAAGATCCTGAATGTATCATCCAACCATAATTCAAAAACCGGGCCCATAAGAACCTTGAACTACAACACAAAAGCACATGAACAAAAGTCTGCCAAACACAAGACAGGACAAAATCAATGGAGATTGGGCATTGTATCCCATCTATAACCAAATCCCCAAATGGACACCAAAAAATTTGTTGATTACTATATTACCATGAACCAATATCACTATGAACATTTGCTTCTGATAGCACTATGAACCAAGATCACGTTGATGTGACAATGTTCTAATATTACTAGTTATGGAAAAGAGTGTCAACATTTAACTTAATGGAGTTTGAACAATGCCAAATTTGCAATATTATTGAAAATGCATGATGGTTCCGTTCAGAGGATCAAGCCATTTTGACGGCTCAAAGGATGGACCTAATTTATTCACAGTTGGATACTTTGTATGAGGTATGTCCTCATGCTTCTCATTCCTGGATTGAACAATCTTATGCGCTTCCAGTTCAATTTGGCATGGCACTGCAAAAATCTATTCATATCCTCATTGAGTAGCATGGATAGATACATATGATATTGTTTCGTTTCCTATCAACGCTTGATATGGATTTTGTTTTTGGTTCAATCGATATGCAGTATGGCATTGTCCTCATTTAATGTAAATTTGCTATGGACACGAAAGTCGCGTAACATGTAGACACTATTTTCCTTTTTCTGTAAGTATACTTCATATGGTAATTCTGCTAACCCAAGAAGCACATCTTGTAACATAGGTTGTCTAATTCTACAATGTACAATTATGTTGCCGAGGGTTCAGGTGGCAGCGTTGAGGCAATGTCTATATATGTAAAGGAAATTTTTACTGCATCGTAGGCAATCAATTGTGCCATCATTTATGAAAGCAGAGGCATAAGCAAGAGAGTTGCATTTGGCACATACAGGCTCGAAGGGGGTCGAGTACACATTCGCTACAACCAAAACACCCTCAACCTGCGCATGTGAGCATAGTAGTTAATATATTGAACAATATAATATACAACTATACAACAAAAAAGCTGCAGGAAATTGACCAAGGCAATTTTTATGAGCAAAGTGTGTATGGAATTGTAGATGTATAAGCACAACAGTTTTTGAGCTAGTTCATTTCTTTATATCCTGCACTATGTCTATTCGTAACTCTATTACAAATGTTGCTTGGGTTGTGCTTTATATCCTTTCTTTAACGTCTCTTTTCTTTGTTATATTTTTGAAGAGCATAAGTGGAAATTTCCCTTTATGCAATCATTGTTCCATTGAGGAAAACAAAATTGAATAGGTGTCGAACAATTGCAGCTGCAACATGGAACAGTGTAATAGTTGTGTAACATAACTGAGATATATGAACATGTGAAAGTGAAGGACAAAATTGGATATGGAGAACGATACTATTGCCTTGTCGTTGTCTTACTTTCCATATTTATATGGAGAATGTGTTGCGAGCCAAATTTTCTTGTGAGTGTGACAAATGAACCAATGGTTTTGATTGGGTAAGTGTCATTGCTCTATGCAAGTTGGTTGGTTGTTGTGTCCGGTACAAAATGATATTCTGAACAAATCGTGGGAATTTTTTCCACAATACTTGTTTCATTGAGCAATATAATCCGATCATAATCACCATGGTCATATACTATTTTCGAAAATATATTAAAATTTGTAATGGATATCCCATTACCTGGCAAGATCTTTTCAACATGTTTCTGGATAAGTTGTGTAGGGATAGTCAGTGTGACTGTCATCATGGCTTCGTTGTCTGTCATGTTAGCACACACAATGCATCTAGTTTTTTTTTCCTTGTCTAAGTAGGTGCTATACACGACCATTATGTCCTCGATGAACACTTGTCCAGTTCGACGACTTTTCAAGCCTTCTATCGATAGTATATTGGGTGTTATAAGTTTAGACTTGGTGACATTTTTTAAATAGAAAAAGTAATGTGAATGATAGTCTGCATCATTTTTTTGTTTTATTTTTTTTTGGCATAAATGTACAAGTAGTCGCACAAATTGGATGAAGTATCCAAGTCAGAGTTTTGTAACCATACCTCTTAGTTTGTGGAGCTTGCACTATGTTGGGTGTTTCACTTGCGCTCATCGATACTTCTTGTGAATTGAAAAGCATGTGTTGCAGATGACATCAACATATTTATCATGGCATAGATGAACAAATAGCTCAGGATATTTGTTTGGTAAACATAGCAAGAGCACAATGTGTGAATATTTACCTTTGTCCTTGTCGTTCTGCTGATGTTTGCGATGATTGACTACTCATGCCCATGTCACTCGTCCAACTTTTTCTGATGCAAGCATGTGTACATGAACATCAGAACGACTAAATAAGAAAATGCATTGTATATTATTCATAATTGTTCTGGATGTCACATACAGGCTCAGAGGAGATGGAATATGAAATAGGGTGTCAAGGGATACTCAGGAAACATGAGGACTCGATGGTCAAATTGTATGCTTCAGAAATTTTGAGTGAAAAAATGTGTAACACAGAACATGGTACAATGGGGGAGTCGAGCGGCCAATCTGTATATCGCAAAACCCCATAAGATGTTTGCAGGTCATGAAAGAATAGAAGCACAATATTGAGCCTGCCAGCCCGAGAGTTCGGTTGTTAATTTGTATATCGTGGAACTTCGGGTGCTGTTTGGAGGACACACAACAATAGAAGCGCAATTTTGAGCCCACCAACCCAGGAACCCACGATCGAAAAAGTGGCTAAGTATGGAATGAGGAAGCCATCGGTCGGACTCGTGATATAGAAGCATGAGTATAAATGTGAACTCGTGAGTATGCCAACCTGCGCACCTAGACATTTTCGGAAAAACGACTAAATAAAGAAACTAGAAAGGGAAAGTAGAGGGGAAAAAGAAAGGGGAATTCGGTTAGGTATAGAAGAGGGAAAAAAAAGGGATAATAGAGAGTGGGAAAATAGAAAAGGGGAGGGAAATTTTCGGAAGCGGAAAGTCTCAACAAAGGCCCATTGTTTCCAAATCATCGTTTTCTAGTCCAATATTTTATCCACCTACTTGTTTTGTGTGTTTGATTTACTATCACAATTGGTATAACTTTTCAAAGATTGTACTCCAGCTTCCTCTGCTGTGGCATATAAGATTTCATCCTCTTGTCGAACTAATTTGTTTCTTTAAATGTAGCAATGCAAAAAATACAATGAACATGAAGGTAAGTTGGTATGTAGAAAGACATGTAAAAAAATAAATACAATTCTATTTATTTCAATGTAGTAGCACAAAAAACACAATTGACATGAATATAAGTTATTACATAGGAAGATATGTAGTATCTACATACAATAAATTAGGTGCAAAGCAGTAGAACAAATATACAGACAATAAATGAAATATAAAACAATGGAATATGAAATAAGAGTAGAAGCATGCACCTTTGTATCTCCTCTTCTACATTTGTGGTTAAGAGTCCTTCGTCTTCTCCAGTTATTCTGTTTGTTTCAATGTGGAACACAAAAAATACAATGAACATGAATGTAAGCTGGTATGTAAAGGAAAACAAGTAATATGTACATACAGTAAATGAGAATCAAAGGAATAGAATAAAAGATAGAGTTAGAAGCATGAACCTTTGTTTTTCTTGATACATGGTTGTGGTTATATAGAATTTTTCCTGGCCAAAATATATTATAAGCCATAAAATATTAAGAAGTTGGATGGTCCTAGTTGAATGATTTGGTTTTGTGCAACAAAGTATCCAGATATGCTTTAAGACATGGGAATATAATTTTGTAATATGTTTGATGTATATTTCATAATTCAAGTACAAGACAAATTGTATCATGGTTAGGCCAATTTTTGTATAAGATAAAGAGGTTTTATTGTGATATGGGCACATTTCACCATATATGGTCAATAAGTGCATTTTGTACATGTTTTATCTTAACCAAAAGAAAGCGAATATTGTAATTGCACATGCAGTTTTGCAATTCTTTTGTTATGGAACTATTTTGTAGCATGTCAACACTAAAATCTCCTAGAATAATAATGGTTTTGTTTGGATGTAAATGGTGTAATTCATTTGAAAAAACATTCATTATGCAGAGCGACATAGAGATTGAATATTTCAATTTGCAATCCACATAAAACTACTCTTGCTATCACCATCTCAACATCTTTTTCTTCTACAAGAACATTTTTCAAAGACATGTAGGTATGGTTCAGAGTTTGGAGGAAAAAATTGGAGCAAAATTTAAAAACAAGAGGGAAATATATGCCAATTTTGTGCAATTTTGTTGCAGCTTAGCCACCGTTGTACCATACCTATCCCTTCTACACCTACCTGCAGTTTTCTTCTACAAGAACATCCTGCAAAGGCAACAATCTTGACATCGTATTTTTCATGCGAAAGACACGGGTTCGATTCCTGTACGGGATAGGTAGGGACTCATTCCTGGGAAAGATGGGAATATCATCGAGGGCAAGGTGCGAAGGCTGAAGAATTCCTTATTCAATTGAGGCATTAGATTTCCACTTCATCACATATGACAAAGGACCGAGATTTGTAATGCTAGAAAAAATGATAGTTAGAGTTGTGCAGACGACATTGGCATGCACATGGTGCAGAGCCCGAGGAAAAAATTGGAGGAAAATTTAAGAGCAAGAGAAAAAGATATGCCAATCTCTATGGAAAGTCTGCAGGATAAGAATGATGAATAAATACTAAAAAATTCTTACTTGCAAAATGCAAACACAGAACAATAAACAACAAATACAAATGAAAGTATGGTATTGAAACTTACTCGTCAATGATGAACAACATAACCACATGCCCAATTGCGGGTGTAGGACTTGAACCCTGGGAAGTGCAAAAAACAACTCCAACTACCGGTGCAGGACCCCAACCTTGCAAAGTTGAAGCAAACAAAAGAAAGCAACAAGCAACAAACTAGTGAGCAAGCATGAACAGGTCCAACTGCAGGTGTAGGACCTCAACCCTGAAAAATTGAACCAAACAACAAGAAGCAACAACCAACGAACCAATGAACAAGCAACAACCAGTGAACTAGTAAAGAATGTATGTGTCTTCAATGATGACTAAATTGCATTCCAAGCATAGAAGAAATATGAAACATATGATAACCATGCAAGTGGAAATACTTAAACATTCTTACTTGCAAAATGTAAACAATAAACAACAAAGAACGAATATGAATGAAACTATGGTATCAAAACTTACTCGTCAATGATGAACAACAAAATCACAAATCCAATTGTGGGTGCAGGACTTGAACCCTGCAAAGTGAAAAAATAGCTCCAACTGTGGGTGCAAGACTCCAACCTTGCAAAGTTGAAGCAAACAAAAGCACGCAACAAGAACCAACAGGTCCAACTGTAGGTGCATGACCTCAACCTTGCAAAGTTGAACCAAACAACAACAAACAACAACCGAGGAACTAACAAACCAACGAAAAACAACAACTAGTGAACCAATAAACAATATATGTATCTTCAATGATGACTAAATTACATTCCAAGCACATAAGAAGTATGAAACATATGATGGCTATGTGAGTGGCCGTGGACAACAATATTGTCCAAATTCATTGCAACATTGTATGGAAAAGTTCGAGGAAAAATGTACTATGACAGGTCTATTTAAGCAAACATTTAAGGTTGTCAGGCATGTTTAAAGGCCTCGCGCTATGTAAACATTTAAGATGTCAGGCCTATTTAAGGGCCTCGTGCTATGTAAACATTTAAGCTTCCAGGCCTATTCAAGTACCTAAAAAAGAGTGTCAATGCTCAAAACTTTCGGAATGTAAACATTTCAATAAAAATAGAAATAATAAAAACATTAAAAAAGAGTGTCGATGCTCAAAACTTTCGGTATGTAAACATTTAAAAAAAATAAAAATTAAAAAAGAGCGTCGATGCTCAAAACTTTGGATATCTAAACATTTAAAACATTGGGAATAGCGAAGTTGACAATACGACTTCAGATCTATTCTCCAATGAGATGATGACATATAAGTTTTTTTTTATTATATAAAAGATAATGTTTTTAGTTCTCTAGTTTGAACAATAGAGATGATGCGGAAATTTATAGTCAAATGACATATTAATACGAATTCAACGAATTATCGATCGCTATAGTCCCTCTACGCCTTCGACATGGACTAATAATACAAATGTAGTGATATGTAATGCAGAATTGTAAAGATGAGTGTTGTAAGGACAAAAATTAAGCAATATGAAAGGGATTTTAGTCATTATTAAGTTTATGCCAAGTTAAAAGGCTCAATTGTCTCTTCTCATGTTAAAATAAGTTTAATATTCTTTATAAAAATTATAACTAAAACAAATTTTAGTCATTATTAAATTGATGTAATGCTCAAATATTCTTTATGTTAAATTGAGTCTTTACACATATTTAATATGGAATTGGGATGGTGAAAAGAAATATTAGATTAGTGAAATGGATTTTAGTTATTATTAAGTGATGTAAAATGTATATATTCCTTTATATTAAAATGAGACATTATACTTTGGATTCACATTCCACAATATGTCAAATGAAAATTCAGGAAATTGTCTAAAATAATTTTTGAGTTGATGAAAATGATTTTTATCATTATTAAGTTGAAATAAGATACAAATCTCTTTTCTCATATTATTTAGTGGGTTATTGTACCATATCCATGCAAAGTTTAATTTTATAAATCATTATAAATTAGATAAAAATTCATTACTTATTAAAAAGAATAAGAATAAGTAAAGACAATTATTAGGTTAGTAAAAGAGATTTTAATCATGATTAAATATTTGCAAAGTGGAATGTCATTTTCATATTAAATAATTTAGATAGTTTTAGTATCCTAAGGGGTTAGCTCAATATCGTCATTTTCGCTAGTCTCTTTAGGAGAAGCACATTGATTTATGCTTATAAGTTTATTAAAGATACCATTTCCAAAAATATATGAATAAATAGATAAAGTATATGGAAAAATGCAAGGATATGTTATAAGTAATATTAAAGAATAAGGTGCATAATAAATTAGGTCAACGTAGGTTAAGTGATGAATATAATAAATAAAATCCATGCTTATGTTTGTAATGAGTAAGGACGTTGGGTCAAGGGTGGTTGATTAAAACAAATATACGAAAGAAATAAAACGAATGATTGGACTATATAATGACGTTTCAAAGTAGGATAGAATGGTGGAAACAAAGTAATAGGAGGGAGGTTAATGATGTAGTTAGAATTGAGATCAAGGTGGATTGGAAACACATGAACTAGCATTATGATGTAGTATATGGAAGCAACAAAATAGTTATAGTTGATTAAGCATAGTGAAGTGTGCTATGTAATTGGTAAATTGAGTGTATTATATGAGATTGAGAGAGGGTAGTTGGAGTAAGCAAAAATAAAAATAAAATGGGAAAGGTAGGGTGTGAAGGAGAGAAAGAGTTTACAAGTAATGTAACGTATATGTTAAGTTAAGAATTAATAATGTGTATAAATGTAAAGTGGCAACAAATGTGATGGCAGAAGGAAATGCACAAAATGAATGATAAATAAGACAATACATTATAAGTTATGTTAATGAACTCTAGAAAATATGTTAATGAGTAATAACATAATGAAAACCTAACTGATACCGTAAGGGCCTATGTTGTGAACAAAGAACTTGAGTTCATAACGATAATGAAATTTTTTGATGATATGTTCTATTACGTCGTGTGTTGTGGTATGAAATTTGGATGAATTGCTAATGGTTGACACAATATTAACACAACTTGTGCTTATCTATGCATTGATTGTTAAACCAATTTGAGTTTATTACTAAGAAATAAGGGTAGTGAGTGCAAGTGACTAAAAGAATTACTATCTACCACCACCTTGTGTGAAGATGACCTTGCGGTTAAACAAAATTGCAAGAAGAAATGCATACTCAGTGTAACATTTATGATGTTCAATTAAAGAGAAATTTACCTTACTTAAAGTAAACCAATTTACAAATTGAATGATAAACGATAAGAATATTCATCCTGCTACTAAACTTCCTTCATAGTAAGATGATGGAACTTGATGAGTGCTAGTGATGCAACCGGAAAGGGATAGAGACCAAAAATTGGTCATTAGCATGTAGGTATAAAGGATATAAAGTTGAGACATATGAAGAGCAATTGCGAGGAAAAAAGGCCTTAAGGACAAGCAATGATAGAGTGTGGAATGAACCCTAGTAGGAAACTTACTCTTAATTTGTGATGCTCACTAAAACAAGGTTGATATGATGCTCGTTACATTTAAGCACATTCGTAGTAGTAAATTGTTGATATAAAGCATGATTTTCCTTGACTTTGATGAAAGGAATCATATACTAAACATTCAACCTGGTCAGTATTTAATTTGTATGACTTAAGAAGAAAGTGACATTGAGGACAATGACCAAACTATGAAGTGATGAGATCACTTGACAATCAATTAGCAATATCTTAGTCAATGTTCTTAAGAAAGGGAAACTTTGTGATGGTGTATGTATTGTATCACTCAAGTTAGAGTAATAATTAAGTTAGTGGTAATTGGTCATAATTATCAATATATTCTAAGTGGAATTGTATGTCTTTCTTAATGAAATTTATATCAAACTCAATCAAAGATTCACTTAACTAAAGAACCGATAATGAGGTAAGATTCTGATTGGTTGTCAAACTAGTAGACTATACTTTAAATATGGAACTTAGGAAGAATAAATATATTAGAGAAGTGTGTCTTCTCGTTAATTAAATTACAAGTAGCAATAAGATAGATTCAAGACAGAATAAGATGTTTGTTGAATAAGGGTAGTCTCAGTCAATATATTAAAATCATCAACATGTTTTAATCAAGTAAAGGTCCAGTGGAACAAGTATATCCCGAGATTTTCTACTCGGGAGGATGTAGAGACTTGACGATGAGATCATCCCTCATTTTTATTACCACAACCTCGAGACTATGTTTCCTGAATGATGGGTGTATGTAATGCCCATTTTGACTTAGACAACTAGAATTACTTATGGCCTAGTCGTATCTTCATTTACTTATTATCCGTGGAACACTATTAACTTGACATTTTAAATTTTGGACATATGGACCTATGTGAATGTAAATACTATAAATGTTTATTGTTATGTGATTTATGGGGGATATTCTACGACCTAATTCTAGCTTGAAAATTTGAAATTAGAAGATATTGGTATGTGGATACCGAGTAATGATATGGTTAAATGTAATTATATGTTAATAGAGTATCAATACACATGAGTTAGTGTTATAAACTAGCCTGCAGATTAATGAGCTATGTAATAGCGAAAGAAAGATGATAATAAATGGTTCATGTCGTGAACATCGACCGAGAATCAATATAGTATGAATCATTGTATGTTAAATTATGTTGGCTCAAATGCATTGTTGTGATATGTGGGCAAGTGCAGGTTTTTCAGGTAGCATGACTGCCTGAAACTGAATATACGATGACAAAATTCCCAGCAACAAAGTGCCATTGTATGGTCCATGATAGGGTGTTGACCCTAATTCTATTAGGAGGGGTGGAGATATTTCCCACCGTGTATCCTCCAAAACCTGGAGCCATGGGAGGATGACGTTAGGTCACGCTCCCCTAGGAGTGTGATGATGACTTCCAGTTGCCTACTGGGAAAGCTTGGTCAATGTAGTTGACACTTCCACTTATGGGTTCTATCTGGAGTCAGGTCAAAACAGTTGATGCTCCAAGATAGTCCAGTAGAGGAAGGATAGGGATGGGAGATGGAAGTAGGTTAGGGAGGCAGGATGTTAGAAGCAGTTGAGAGTGTGTGGGGTTTTAATCTTATAACAAAAGTGTCTGATTTTCTCTTTGTTCCTTTTAAAAAAAATGCTTAACTGAATTACAATTATCTAGGTAAATGTTGCTTTGTGCTAGATTATTATAATTGAAGGGTTCTATTAATATTGTAAATGGTTGATTTATTCATTATGAAGTTAATT
>ML813838.1:25476-37770 GCA_009831015.1 Picea engelmannii | reverse complement strand
AACTCTAATATAGGAGAAATTTTCTTCAATGAACCAATCAACAACTGACTTGAGGTTTTCTGTGATTGTATTGGAAATGCGAGGAGGTTCGCAACCAAAAAATATTTTGTGCAACGGAATAATTACATAATGACATACCTCATAAAAATTATCTTTGGCATTTTCTTCCCACATAGCTGAATAGTACTTATGGACAGGCTCTGTACAAGAAGCATTCCAACTCCAATTCATTAATGGGAATGGAGTCCTAAAGCAAATAGCATCCATTATATAAGCCGACATATAAAAGGCCACTGGCTGTCCCTTTGACCTAGCTGTTTTGTAGTTTATAACTTCTGAAGCGATGTTGTCTGATAAAATTTTATGCCAATTGAAACTGCACCCCTCTGAAACTTCTTCTAAGAATGGTGTCCAGTCTGCATTAAAATGAGAAGGATCCTTTCTACCAAAGAGTCTACATAACATCATTCCTAAATATACCATATATTCATTTAGGGAAGCTGTGGCATAAATTCCATGTTCATTAGCCCTAAACTTGTTCTCATCTCTGGCCCATCCTCTTATCATGTCAGGGTATGTTTGGCCACCTTCCACACATTCTTTTTGTTGAAAAGCAGCTACAAACTCAGCATTAAAAGTGTGCCTATAATTTGGAGATAGCTTATACATTACTTGTATATGTTCGGGCCTGAATGAGCCGATGACAGCCCCTTGCTCATTCAGAATGCTCCTGGTCGGAACATCCACTTTATCCAGTGCCCAAGCAACCATATCAGTATATGAAACCAATCTCGGACGTGCAACAACCTTATGAAGCTCGGTTTCGGCGATATCTCGGAGATGGTTGTCTGCACCATTGTCCGCATATTTGAGTTCATCTTCCATTTTTTTTGCAATTGCAGCCCATGATTTGACATAGTGTACTACCCCAGATGCAATAGTATCATAAATAACATCGCCTTCTGGCTGCTCTTCAGTTTTCTTTGAAGCCTTTTTGGGCACCATAGCTCTGTGTTCGTTATCTCTGTGTTCACTTGAATACTTGTAACAGAGCAGAATTAGCTTCGAAATAATAAAGTAATTGTTTCAAAATTTACTTCGAATATATCGTAAAATCATTGAAATTTGAACCTCTGTCATGAAATAAATGCAAAAGATATTCCCGAATAAATGCATTTAATGTTTGTACTTGAGCTTTTCCAATAGTTTCAAATATAATAGAAACGTATCAAGTTGGACAATTTTCGCATTAAATATCATTTACATCAAGTTTAACTTTAAACATTATTTCTAAGAGTGATTAATGTTAATCTTGATTGAAAGTTGAAAACACTCTTATCGGGGTTTCAGAACTTTCGATGTCAAGAAAATTAGTCATTGAAGAACCCCGATCGCCGAAATCGTGATGTATTATTTAGTTAAAACACTTTTATTATATTAATTAATCCAGATTAACTTTTTCGGGATTTCTTTAATCAGGAATTCGGAGATCGGGAAATCGGGGATCGGGAAATCGGGAAATCCATTGTCATGAAAATTGATGTTCACAAAACCGCGAACTCCGATATCCCGATATGATTATTTATTCTTAATCATGCTTAACAATAATTAGATTATTCCCAAACCTCGCTTAAAGGTTAAACTGAAATCGGGGATCGAAAAATCGAAGAATATGATGACAAGTTTATTTGTTCTCATAAAATCGCGAATCCCGATTTTGCGATGAGATTAACTTAAAGTTTTAAACCCTTTTTAAATCTGATTTAAGTAAATAATGTTCATTAATTAAGGATTAATGTATCGGGAAATTGGGGATCGGGATTTCGCTATTTGATTTGTGTTGAACATTGTTATTTCGAAACTCCGAATCCCGATATCCCGATGTGAATTTAAAATTCCTTTAAGTTTTAAATCAATGTCCGTTTTAAAAGGTTTTTTCGAATAACATTGGAAAACTTATATTTGTTTAGATTTTAAATCATTTCTTTGTCCAAAAATAAATAATTTAACGGCATGGTAAATTTATCAGTGAGGGAAACTTTGTTTTAGGAAATTAATAACATGCAAAGACTCAAGGATATAATTTTTTTTTATCCTTAAGATCAAAAAATTCAAAGTCTGTTTCAACATAGGCTCCAACTGGGGACCTCGTCTCCCTGCGGGACGAGGAGAACATACAGATTCAGTGCCTACATTGGGTAATGGGGTCAAAAATTTATCTCCGATAAACTGTTCAAATAGTAAGAAAAGAGAATATATACAGTCTTTGAAAAACTTTTCAAAATTTATCGCTTGTTGAAATTCAATTATGGTCTTCTTCAAAATTTTCCTTCTCATTCCAAAATTGAGTTAGTATTGAGATGGTTAGAACAATCTTTTAGAAGCTCAACAGATTATTGAACATTTCAGCTTGCAGCAATCGAAGCAAAATTCATCAATTTAAAACTAGGAAGCTCTATTTGACTTAAGACGAGTATCCAGTTTTCGAAAAATTGACAACTAGAATAGAGTTATAGATAAGTGTGACTACCTTACAGATACCTCAGACATTGCTTCACTGCCAGCAGGCCTGTTCAATACCCCGGTGAAGTTATCTGTCCCTTTTTACTGAATTTCCTTTCACCGCTTCGAATGCTAATTTTATGTTTAGACATTGCTTCACTGCCACCAGGCTTGTTCAGTACCCCGGTGAAGTTATCTATTTTATATTTTCAGACGAGGGCAATCATTTAAATGAATTTCCTTTCATCGTCTGTATGACTAGATGGGGGCAATCGATTATGAATTTCCTTTCACCATCTGTCTTATGTTTAACTCATGCTTACGAAGCGGGGGCAATCAGTGATATTTAATATATCAGGGTTGGTGATCTGTGTAAAATTTTATAATCAAGGTTTATCAACTTGTTTTGATTATTCTAGGCCAATTTTTCTCAACCTTCAAAACTTCCTAAGTCTTTAGAGAAAAAGGGGAAAACATTTTCAGGGGATCTTCTTTTGAACAAGCTAAAAAGTTCAGACAAACTGTTAAACAACTTAAGATATACAGATTTAATCTCAAACTAAACCATTTTTAGTCAGAAAGAAAAGGATGAATATTGACCTATCTGAATTCAATCATTTGATAAATTTCAAATTCAATACAAAATCTCTTCAACTTTCAGGCACAGGGCTCAATATCCAAAACTTTACTTCAGAATACTCTAATATTAATTTGTCGAATTTATGTACAAAACATGCAGAAGGCATATATTTACAGACTTGAGATATAACTGCACAGGAAAGCATGACATTTAGTCTTATGTCTTCGAAGATACGAAGATTAGACAGGCTCTTGGCCGACTGCTCAGGCAGAAACTATCTCAGAGACACAAAATTATTTTTATTTATTTTCTTTTTAATATAAAATTGAGGGTATTAAAGGAAACTTTTCAACAATGTAAAATCAAAATTCCTCAGATATAATTTCAAAAATAACTTTAAGGATTTTATTTTTATTTTTATTTTTTACAAATTTTTATTTTTGACAAAATAATTTTTTATTTATTTTTATTATTATTATTATTTTATTCCATGTAATGCTTTAAGAATCGTGCATTAACAGGGGCATTAAGGATCTTACCTTCTAAATTTTCCAATAGAAAAGAGTTTTTACCTTCAGAAGATGATATTTTAAAGGGTCCATACCAGATGTGATCAAATTTTCCATTTTTACCCGAGTCTTCCTTTCGCGTGTCCCACCTCAGTACTAGATCTCCTAGAAGAAAATTTCCGTTCTTAGCCTTGCGATCAAATAGCAGCTTCATATTATCCTGGTACTTCTGTAGCTTTTCGTCTATTACATCCCTGTGTTGCTGGACTTCAATTAATTGGTTAATTCTTCTGGTAAGAGGATTTGGCTCCTCCTCCTCATCCTGCCACAACTTCATTACAGGAAGTGCTAAGTTTATGGGTAATACTACGTCTGTACCATAAACTATCTGAAATGGTGAGGTACCAATAGATTTCTTTGTTCCTATCCGATTAGCTCATAAATCATACTTTAAATGTAAGTGCCAAGATCTTTTGTTTTCCTTTAAGACTTTCTTAATTATGCTGATCAAACTCTTATTTGAAGATTCAGCCAAACCGTTTCCTTGTGGATAATATGTTGTGGAATGTCCTAGTACAATGTTATATTTTTGACAAAAACTGATCATTGCCATTGACTTGAAAGCTTGGGCGTTATCCGTTACTATCTTTCTAGGACATCCAAATCTTACCAATATATTTTCTTCCAAAAATTCTATAACCACTGAGTCAATGGCTTTCCTGGTAGGAATTGCCTCCACCCACTTGGTGAAATAATCCGTGGCAATGAGAATCCACCTATGTTGGGCGCTCGAATGTGGATTTATCTCACCAATGAAATCAAGCCCCCATTGCTGGAAAGGGGCTTCTGTTTTGATTGGAACTAACGGCATAGCTGGTAACTTCTGTTTTCCAGTGAAAAATTGACAAGGGTTACAAGCCCTTACCTTAGCATTTACATCAGGGAACAACTTGGGCCAATAATAACCAGCCCTTAAAATTTTGTATGATGTTGCTCTCCAAGCATGATGCCCTCCACAGATCCCTTCATGAAACTGACTGATGAATTCATCTGTCTCTGATTCAACCAAGCAAACTAAGAGGAAACCAAGTGGGTCTTTCCAGTATAACTTTTTCTCAGAAATGCAATATTTAACTGCATGTAATCTCAATGTTATAGCTTTTGAAGCTGACAATTCATCTGGACATTTCAAAGTTAAAAGATATGTTACTATATCTTTATACCAATCAGATGAAAGGAATTTGTCTTCAATCTTGTTTTCAATTATTTGATCATCAATTTAATTCATATCTATCCAACCTTCTTCCTCTTGAGCGTTGTTTATCCCAAGAGCCCGAAAATTAGATTCAGCTAACAATCTAGCTAAACCCTGTTCTTTAACTAATTTAGTTGGCTTGACCTCCAAGTCAAATTCCTGAATTTTTGCAAGCCATCTACCCCTCTTACCGTCACTATCTGCTTGTACTAAAATATCCTTTACAACACTGGTAGGTACATATGCAATGATTTTGGAATGTAATACATACGTTCTAAAAGCCTTCTGTGCTTTAACCATTGCATAAGCTTGTTTTTCCATTATATTGTATTTAAGCTCAGCGTCTCAGAGGCTTTTACTAAAAAAGGCGATGGGTTGTTCAAAACCCTCTTCATTCTTTTGGAGGAGAACAACAGCCAGTGTATGTTCTGAAGCAAATGAAAAAATGAAGAACTCCTTAAGATAATCTGGACTTGCTAGTACCGGAGCTTCACTGATAACTTTTTTAATGTGAGCAAAGGATGCCCTTGCTTCTGTTGTCCACTTAACTTCACTATTCTTCTTGAGCATATTTGTTATCAGTTTAACAATTTCAGCAAAATTAGGAACAAACCTTCTCAAAAAATTTATTTTTCCTAAAAAAGATTGAATCTCTTTAACATTTTTAGGAATTGCTAATGTTTCAATTGCCTCTACTCTTTTAGGATCGATTCTGATACCATCTCGGGATACTATATGACCTAACAACTTGCCCTCCTGCATGGCGAAATGAGATTTTTTTGGATTTAATGAAAGACCGTACTTACGACATTTTTCAAAAGTTTGTTTTAAATGAATAATGTGATCTTCATCTGATTTCGAAAACACAGTAAGGTCATCCAGATATATAACTACAAACTTATCTCGTTCGCCGACAAAGGCAATATCCATGGCTCTCTGAAAAGTGGCTCCTGCATTCATTAACCCAAATGGCATTTTATCATACATAAAAGTACCTCAAGGAGTAGTGAATGCAGTCTTTTCCTTATCAGGTTCACTAACAGCAATTTGGTTATATCCTGAAAAACCATCAATCATGGACATCCTAGTAGCTCCTACTACTTTTTCCAGCACATGATCCATTTTTGGTAGAGGATAGTTGTCTTTAAGAGAAGATTTATTTAAATTTCTAAAGTCAACGCATAATCTGATCTCTCCATTTTTCTTTCTCATTGGTACTAAATTGGCAACCCAATCAGAATATCTCAAAGGAACAATAATTTTAGCATCCAAATTTTTTTTCACTTCTTTCTCAATGACAGGTAGTAAGATTGGGTTAAACTGTCTGAGTTTTTGCTTGAAAGGTTTGACCCCAGGTTTAAGTGGTATTTTGTGTTCTATCACTGAGGTGTCATAAGTTTTCAAATCTTCGTAAGACCATGCAAACACATCTTTATACTTTTTTAACAACTCTGTATATTTGTTTTTATTTTCTAATGAAATTTTTTTAGATAATTTAACCATTTTGGGATTATCTACAGTTCCTATGTTACAGTTTTCAACCTCTTCTGGTTGAGGTTGCAGGGTGGTTTTAGAAGGAATGTCATCTTTATTGAAGAGTCTTTCCAAAGGTATCAGACCTTTGGGGATTTTATTATTTTTTAAAACAAGCATCCGATGATTAGCTATTTTATCATGGAACTCCTTTACATCTTCACCTTCCTGCATGATCCAAAAAGGATCATTTTGATTCTCCTGATCATTATATGTCTCTGAAAACTCATCTAAAGATTCAAGAAATTTTCTGAGTTGCTCATCATCTTCGAAAACCTGCCAATGTTGTACATTATCAGGTATGGAAGGTCGATGTCTCATTTGAATATGGTATTTTAAATCAAAAGACGTTGGGGGGCTAAACGTTGATGCAGCTTTAGCTAAGGCATCAACTTGTTGGTTTTCAGATCTAGGAACAAAATGGAAATTCACAGAAGTGAAGAAATTCTCAACTAAATCCCATACACAGTTTCTATAAGTCCTTAATCTAGGATGTTTTGCTTGATATTGCTGGTTTACTTGTTTTATGATTAATTCAACATCACCGAAAACTTCAATATTTTTAATTTTCATTTTTCTTGCAGCTTCTAAACCAAGTACCAAAGCCTCATATTCACATACATTATTCGTACAGTCTATATACCACTGGAGTCTATAAGAAAAAGGGATCATAAATTGATCGTCAGGGGCAATAAGGAGCACTCCAGCCCCAGCTCCAAGATAGGAGGCAGCTCCATCAAAAAACATTTTCCATGTACCAGTATTATATACATTTTCTTTTATTTCATTTTTTTGAATTTTTTCTTCTGTATCTTTATCATCTACATCTATCTCAAAATCATCATCTAAAGATAATATACAGTTACCTAAATCTTGATCTGCAATGTACACTGGGTGATTCGCATGATTTTTTGGGTCACTCATAGTGAATGCCATCCGAGTTTCCCTGTATAGACGAGTAAATTGTCCTCCGAAAACAGGGATCGTAGCGTATGTCATATCTAACTGGATGGATCCACCAAGCTTAGCACCCCAAGATCTAGATAGTAGCATTCCATATTTTGGAGGAATATCTGCAACTACCACATCCATAAGAATGCTTTTAGAGGGTATCTGGGCTAAGTTAACTACCAGGTCTTTAATCATCCCAAGGCATTTAACCCTCCTAGAATCAAATGAATACAAATCACCGTAGGGTCTAGTAATCTCGAGACCAAGTTTGTCCATTATTTCTTTAGGCATGACATTATGTGAAGCTCCAGAATCTAACATACAGTTGTGTAAAAGGTGGTCAAAAATAGTAAGTGTGATATAAAAAGGAGCTACTGTATCTTTTGGCCCTTCTACATGCGGACCGAAGGATATGATAGGTCTATCATCTTCTAAGTTAATTGTGTCCGCTTGACTTTCCTTTTCAAAAAAATTAGTCATTTTAGCTATTTGTTTTCGATATATTGGATTTTTTGCTAATTCGACAAGATGGATAGGAATTTTTATCTTGCTTATTTCATTTTCTAAGTTAAAATTTCCTATGGCTTTGTCATTTTCAATATGTGGGGCTTCCATAACCTTTTTCTCATTTTTTCGTTGTGGTGTAACCTTATTTTCTTTTATCGGAGTTTGGGTATTTACAGGTGTAGTTCCTACTGGCTCTAACTGTACAGGGTTATCTGTTGTATTTCTGTTTGCAGACTGTTTATCTGCAACTTTTGGGTTTTCCTCATTAGTTTCATTTCTAAGTAAAACCTTTTTCGTTTGAACATTAGGAAGATTTTTATTTCTCGATCTTAGATTATATCTTCCCTGTAAATCAGCGATAATGTCATCTGCAACACTTTGATATGCATGGTCATCAGTTGCATTATTACTAACTGTATCTTCTGATTTACTTTCTTTAATTAACGATGCTTCATAATCTTGTCTAGATAAATAAGGATACCTGTTATCATCACCAAGACAATGAATATCTTCGTCCAACTGTTCAAATTCGCCAAAATCTTCTTCTCCAATATAATCTTCAGTTTTAAAAGGTGCTTGAACTTTTTGATCTTCATTTTTTATCGTTTTATGTGGTCCTTGTGGCTCAAGATTCTTTCGGAAATCCTTTCTGGGAAAATTATCCCTTCTAGGTTTTTCTAACTCCATTTTCGAAATTTTGTTGGAGAGTTGTTGGATGACCCTGGCCATCTCATCTATTCTATCTCCAACAGATTTTCCTAACCCTGAAGGTCCACCTTGTTCTTTATATTTTTTATTTTCTTTATTTACATTTTCTGTCTTTGCTTTAAGCTTTCCCGATGCCATCATATTAGATTCAATTTCTACTGCATCATCTTGCATTTTAGGGAGATCTAATGATCATCTCTCTCTCAATAGTAAAGCAAAGTCAGGATCAAAAGCACCAGCATAAGTTACTTTGGCTGAAGGTTGTGAAGGCTTAACTTCAGCTGGAATCTTATTATATAATTTATTAAATCTTTGAGTGAATTCCAATACTGACTCATAATTTTTCTTTTTTAGGGCTCCAAATTCTGTTAGGTAATAAAGGTGATCTTTTCTCTCACCCCATTGTCTGATAAATGCACTCTCCAGCTCTTCATAAGATCTTAATGACCCAGCTGGTAGGGATTGAAACCAAGTTCTTACCTGTCCTTCAAAAGTTTGAACAAGTAATCTAGAATAAACATCTTTATGTTCTATTCAAGGAATATCTGCGAATTGATCGAAAAAATTGATATGTTCTTGTGCAGTTAGATCACCCTCCCCTGTAAATTTAGGGAGACTCTTCATATAGTTTTCGGGAAGATCATGAAGTTGGGCAGGAAGAACTAGGGGAGCATACCTAGCAGCCACTTTGGCAAAAATCAAAGGAATTGGTATTTGATTCCCACCACCTCCTCCGCCTCCTCCAACATTTTGTCCCGCCATGGTTAGGTTTGGAACAGAAATTGGGACAATGTGTGGAGAAGATTCTTGGAAGACAGGAGACAAAACTTCGGGAAAAGAAAAAGTGTCAAAAGAGGGTGGAAGCGAAAGTGATCGTTCAAAAGTTTCAGATGAATTTGATTTTGTAAAATCAGGCTGATCTGTAGTATAACTTGATAAAAGGGTTTGTTTAAATGATTTTCTTGATTTTAAGATTTTCTCCGGATTCGAGACTGGCGAGGTCTGTTTGCTATCCAGTTTTTTTCTGGTATTTTTACGGCTACTAGCCAGTTTATTTAATGTGGAGTCGCCAAGTGAATGATAATTAGCCTTATAAAGTTTTCTGTTCTTGTTCACTAACAACAACAGAAAGTGTCAATGTCCTTCTACCCAGGGAAATAATTCGATTCTTCGTCCCCGACAATGGCGCCAAAAAGATGTTGTTCCTAAGTTTGTGTTTTAAGGCTATAAAACACACCGTCAAGGCATCCGAAAAGGTTTTTATGATAGTATGTTAAAATAAAGAAACAAAGAAAGTCTAGATCAGATTCAGTTTCTCAACACTCTCTGTCGTGCTTCCCGTTGTTCCTGGATGCTTATGTCACGTTCGATTGCTGCCCACAATCTTTCTAACTCAGTCCTATTTGTTGCAGTTTGTAAGATGGTGTTAAATAGGTTTAATGCAATGCTTGTTTTATCCTGTAGACCAGGTTCTACGTTAGGTTGTCTACCGTTAGGAACTGTCATGGGTAATAGGGTTTTAAATATTTGTTAAAGGGGTTTTTTATAAAATGATTACTTCAGACTTTCAGAAAAGATATTAATGAAACAACTTTAAAATCTAAAACAATAATGCAATGACACAATCAAGGCCGTTTCCTGGTTTTGTGACAATTTTGAAATTGTGGACAATGAAACACAACAGAGAAAAATATAAGGCTTTAATCTGGAAAGAATCTTATATTTCCATTTACAGTGATGAAAGAGACACATAATTTCTAACAAAAAGAAATATTAAGGAACATAATGATTACAGGTCTTAAGATTACTAAAGTAATCTCAGAGGAAAATCTGTAATACATTCAACATCCAAACCAATCTGAAACTATAAACAACAATGCATATAATATCAAATCGATTTATTTGCTAGAAACACACATTAAGAAGAAGATTTAACAAATAATGATAGACATGGAAAGAAACATAGTCACGAAATTGCAGGATCCAGAATCTTGTTGCGAATTATATTCTGATAAACTTCAAAGTTGAGAGTACAAAAATTGGTTTTTTTCCAAAATTTCTGAAGCCCTCTTTCAGCCTCTCGAAATTATATTTATACATTTGTATCAAAGTATTTCGTTGGTAACTAACCAACTTACTAATCTTTCGGTTGCATAAACTAATTCCAACCATTTACAATTTATTTGAAAATTCTAAAAATAGAAATATTTACAAAGTTTTGAACTTAAGTTGAAGAACTTTCTTTATCTGCTCCAACTTCTTGAACATGTTTCTCTAAAAAGTTCACCAAATCCTTGGGAGCCTCTGGCACTTCGTTTGCTTCAAATGAAAAGAAACTTCTTTGTAGACCTGGCAACTGGGTTGCAATTGTTTTCTCCGTGGACTTAACTTTTTCCAATTTTGAACTGGAAGCTATCATCAATTTCTCAATTTCTGCCATATTGACCATTTTGATATTTGAGATTTCCGCTTTCTTCTCTTCAAGTTCTTATTTTGTTTTCAACTGATACCTGTTAATGTCAATTTCTCCTAATGACTCGGAAAAGCCTTCTATCCCGATCTGTGCTGAATCTTTTTCAATAACATTGAAGATTTTTTGACAATCTTCATTGATCTCTTTTGTAATTCTTTTATATCCTTCCAGTTTTGTTTCCCAAACCTTTATCATTACATCTCCCTTCAACTGCTCTGAAATGGATAACTTCTGTAATTGTCCAGCTTCTTCTTTTTGTAAAGAAGTTATTATCTTTTGGAAAGAGTTTCTTGCTGCTTTTGCTTCCCTTTCTTTTTGCACTGCCTTGTCCATAGATCTCTTAGATTCTTGATAATAATTCTGGATGATTTCCAGATTATAGAATACCTTTTGTTATTCTTCCTCAATATTTGTGTATATTTCTGATGCTTTAGTCTTGAATTGATCTATTTCAATCACTTGATTGGTAATTGCAATGAATTTATCTTGTAGAGATTTATTTTCATTGCCCAGCTTTTGCACTTGTTCTTGGGTAATCTGAATCATCTGTTTTGCTTCGGTCAAGTTTTCATTTAATTTTTGGATATCTTGTATATCTTTAAGTCTAGCCTGTTCTAGACCTTTTTTTATTCCCCATCCAATCATTTTTTCATTTCCTTCAATCTATCCTGTAGCTGCAATATTTCTCGATCCTTTTGATCTAACATTGTTGTTAGATTTCCCACAGAATACATATTGGCCGTCGCTATAGCTCCCATAGTTCCTGCTAGCTCTGTAGCAAATTCTCCTTCTTTTAATTTCTTTCCATCAATAATTACTTTATGTTTTTTGACCATTTTTTCTCCTACAGGATATAATTCCTGTTTCAAAACAACTCTTCGTTTTCTGCTAAAAAAATAATCAGATGAAGGTATTTCATCTCTGCTGATTGGTTCTAAGTCACTTACGTACAAAACTCCTTCGTGAGTGGTTCTGAAAGTGGCCTGCAGTGGAGTTAGTGCTGTAATGAGACTGCCCAGTTCCTTTGAGACTGTTCCCCCGACTTTTTCTGGAATATCATCAAGGTCTATTGGGCTTGTTTCTACTCCTTTGCCTTTTTCTGTCTGTGTTTCTTTGATCTGTGAATCTTCTGTATTCTGAGGAGGAATCTCAAAATCTTTCAATTTATCTTTATCACTTGTATCATACTGAATAATTGTTTCAAATCCTGGAGGAACTGTTTCTTGTTCTTGCTCTGATGTGGGCATTTCGCCTTGCAAAATCTTAGGTAGACACT
>ML813838.1:0-16234 GCA_009831015.1 Picea engelmannii | reverse complement strand
GGACAAGTCTGGCTGAGAAGAAGAAAGATGGGCCCTCCAGGGCCATGCTCAAGTCACTCCTGCTCTCGGTACTCCATGTCTAGGACCATGTGGGCCTCGAGACATGATCTCCTAGTTATCCCTAGATATCGGGGATAACAAGAATCCCAACCCAACCTGAAAAGGGCTATGGCCTGTGGAGCTATGGATAGCCCTGTTGTAGTTGTGCTAAACATAGGGAAGACTCTCATCCAATGTACGTGGATGCTTATATTTATACATGCGTAGGATGTGCACAATCATCCGATTGACGACCTTTGTTTGGAAATTAGTTTGAGGGTAGAAGGTAGTGGATTTAGTGAGCTTAGTGTCCAACAGTGACCAGAGACTCGACCAAAATGTGCTGAGGAACCTGCTGTCTCAATTAGAGATGATTGTTTGTGGTATCAAAACATGGACCCACACTCGTTCGAAGAAGAGCTTGGCATTATCTGCCACTGTAATTCTCTTCTTGCAGGTTGTGAGAATGCTTATCTTCGAAAACCGATCAACCACCACAAATACACAATCATTTCCTTGCTTGGTGGATGGAAGGTCAGACATGTAATCCATTGAGATGGATTCCTAAGGCCTCTAGGGAGTAGGAAGAGGGGTGTATAAGCCTTGCTTTTTGATGGTTGGCTTGGTAATGACACATGCAGTGCAAGATCTGATATACTTGCTGATGTCTTGTCGAAGTTTTGGCCAATAAAAATGTTTCTGTAGAACAACCACAATTTTCTCCACACCAAAATGTCCTTCCATCCAACTGTAGTGAGCCTCCCAAATCATCTTTTCACGCTCACTTGCAGAAACACAGAGATGGCCCAAATGGCATAACAATCCATCTTGAATGTGAAAATTGGTGACATTCGAGCCTGTACCCAAGATATGATAGGTGGTGGCGAAGTCAGGATCTTGCTGATAAAGTCGGGGCCACTCAGATGCCTCATGCCCACAAGAATGGAGCACGGTGGTGAGTACAACCATGGGAGGTCAATTGAGGCAATCAACGACATGATTCGTGCTCCCTGTCTTATACTTGATGTTGAGATGGAATTGCTGCAAGTATGTGGACCACTTTTGATGGTGGTTGTTCTACAACTTCCCTTGTGTCTATATGAACTACAGAGGCTTGTGATCAGTGTGGATGATTGTATCCTTCCCCAGAATGTAATGTTTTCGTTGACAGGAGGATTGCACAATGAAATACATTTCCTTGTCATAGGTGGGGTATTTTTGGATGGTATCTAAGAGTGTCTCACTATGGCATGCTACTGGATGACTGTGCTGAGTGAGAACTACGCCTACAACATAGTCAGATACATTAGTCTCAATCTCTAACAGTTATTGCAGATTGGATAAGGAGAGTACTAGAGTTGAGCACAAGTGATGCTTTAGATCATCAATTGCTCGTTGTTGTGCCTTCCCCCATGTGACCTTTTCCTTTCCACCGCCCTTGGTCACTTGGCTGAGGGCCCATGCAATATGGGAGAATCCCAACACAAACCATCGATAGAAGTTGGCAAGTCCCAAGAAGCTTTGAAGCTTGGTTAGCATGGTCAGGGTTGGCCAGTCACGAATGAATTAGATCTTAGCTGGATCCACATGTACCCCATGCTCATCAAGAATGTAGCTAAAGTATTGGACCATGTTCATGCCAAAGGAACATTTTCCAAGTTGGCATATAGCTTGTGCTGCGACAGAGTGCTCAAAACCTGTTGAATATGCTTCATGTGCTGCTCCCAAGTTTTGCTGAAGATGAGGATGTGATCTAAATATACCACCAAAAAAGAGTTGGTGAAGGGTCTCAATACATCATCCATCAACCTCATGAAAGTGGTCGGTGCATTTGTTAAGCCAAATGGCATGACCAACCATTCAAAGAGACCTTCTTTAGATTTGAAAGTTGTCTTCCATACATTTATCGGTTCAATGGGAACTTGGTGATAGTCAGACTTTAGGTCAATATTGTTGAATAAATTTTCCCTCTTGAGTTGGTCAATAATGTCATCAATTCAAGGAATTGGGTACCGGTTCATGACTGTGATTTTGTTTAATGCTCTGTAATCAATGTAGAGCCACTAGGTCCCATCTTTCTTCTGCACTAGTACAATTGAGCTTTCACAAGGGGAGGAGTTGGGTCTGATGTGCCCCTTTTGAAGCAACTCTTGGATATGACGCCTGATTTCATCATTTTCCATCAATGAGCGATGATAGACTGGTCCATTAGGTAGAGGTGCACCAGGGGTTAGATCAATTGGATGCTTGACTTAGCAGTGCGTCGGTACCCCGGTGGGTGAGGAGAAGATGTCTCTATACTCTTTCATGATCCCATCCACTTGCTTCTACTGCAAAGAGAGGCTTTGTGTAGAGGCCAAAGATGTGGATGTGACCTTATGCTTACTGTGAGCATAGATCACAAAGAAGATGAACGTCCTAATCTGTGAAATGACCCTACTGCATTGCTTAGTAGAGATTAAAGAAATAACGGTAGGTGGCGCTACCTCTGGTATCCTGTAAAATTGTCTACCCAAAGTAATAATAACACTACGAGGTCTAGACTCATACAAAACATGTCACTTCCACAAATATGGTTGTCCTAAAAGAACATCATAAACTTCAAAGGGAGAAATATCACACAATACCTTGTCTTTTGGGGGGCTTGATGCCGTAGGGAAGACGCCACTGGTGGTTGATGCATGGATCTTTTCCTTGGCGAAGCCAACCAATGGTGTAGGGCTGCAAGTGCAGTGTCATCGGCAAGCCCAACTGCTTGAAGACCTCTACTGAGATCGGGTTCTTCTAACTATTGCTATCGACAATGAAATGAAGCAGAGCCCCCTTTACCAACATCTGTGAGTGAAAGAGGCATTCCCCTTCCTATGGTTCTTCTAGTTCGCTTGGCTCGAATTTGGTGGTAGTGATAGTGGTGCCGCGTTCGGCATCGATAATCCACTTCCATCCTTCTAGACTTGATTTAGAGTCAGAATCTGCCTTTGACTTGAAATCTCTCATCTCAGCCACCAATGACTGCTTGGAACGACATTCTTTGGTGTTGTGCCAAGGTATTTTATGTTATTCACACCACTTTCTCATGTCCTTCTTCAACTTTTCATTACCCTTCTTGTGTTGCAGCCTAGACTGGTTGTCCTGAGAGTGGCCATATTTTCTCTAACCATTGTTTTTTGGGTTGGGGTCACCTTTTCCCTGCTTCAATTGTGAGGAGTTTACAGATCCAAAATCTCGCCTCTTATACTTAAATTTCTGCTTGATCTTGACAACATATCTATAAACCGCACCTAATGATGCAATGTCAAGAAACTCCATTTCTGTTTGAATGTATCTATGTAGAAAACCACGGTATTTGAGCACTATATGTCATTCAGAGTCTTTGATACCCAATTTGGTGCGCAGGGTATGGAAAATATTGGTGAAATTTGGTACTATCTTGTCCCTTTCCCGATGCAGCGTGATCCATATTGTGTATTGGTTCTCATAGCTTCCAACAAGGTAGTATTGTTCTTTAAAGACATATCTAAAAGAATTCCATGTGGGGGCAACTGCAAATATTGCAGATTCCTCTATGACCCTTTGCTCAGAGTAAGTATCCCACTAGTCCTTAACATGGGGGACGACCTTGAGGAGTGCAAAAGTAATCTTTTCCCTATCGAAAAATTTGTCGAGCAAAAAATACCCTTCGAGTAGATTCAACCATTTATCTACAACATCTTCATTTATCAGTCCTTCAAATAATGGAATATCAAAATTTACTTGTACCTTAAAGGGGGTTGTATGGCCGCTTGATGAAGATGCGTCTCCTGTGGGTAGCCGTTGAAGGATCTGTGCAAAGTTGTCCATCATTTCGTTCCTTTGTCGTGCAAATGCTTCCTCGAGCAACATTTTAAAAGGATCTCCTACTCCATCATCTTTCTTTTCATCCCCCATGGGTTGTTGTTGGGCTCAACACGATCGATTTTGCAAATGATCGACTGGTTCGAGTCCCAACTTCTTGTACCTAGATCTTGTCGGGGACATGCACGAAGAAAAATAAATGAAGAGTAGACCGCTCTGATACCACTGATCCAGATTTATGAGTGGAACAAAATGAATAACCGACTGAATACAATAACATAAAGATACATAGAACAACATCTAGTGAACAATAACTTCTATTGAATAAATAAAATAGGTTGAAACTGTAAAACTGCAGAACTGAAACAACTTGCTCGAATGGTAGTAGCTATCTCTGAGAAGAGATGTGGCTGCTACACACATCCGTTTGAGCAGAATGATTACAATGAGGCTCCAAAGGCCCTTTTAACATTAATCATGAATGCCCAAACCTTGGACATCCAAAAACCTAACCCTAGGAGATGAAATGCCAAAAATTATGTGGCCCCGATGGGTAAGTTGGTACCTCAACTTCTTGGGGTTGTAAATTTTGCATACGACCTCCATTTTAGGCACATGATAGCCTATTGGAAAGGTATTTTTGAGAACTACACATTATATTGTTAAACTCTAACTCTGTCTATAGTTTGACTGTGGAAAGCCAAAAAAACATTGTTTAGGGCCCCAAAACGACCCTTGAAGTACATAAAGATGTACTAACATGGCAACTTCCAAAATAATTCAGTTGGATTAGGTGGGAGGCCACCAATCTCCACCTGGAAGCTGTGTAGGGCTTAAGACAACCCCGACAGTGTATAAGCCACAATTACAAAGAATTACAGAAGAACATGCTGAACTAAAAATTGTCAAGAGGAGCCAGTTGGAATAGGTGGGTGGCCACCAATATCCACCTGGATCAGTTGAAGAGGATTTGTTCCTAGCTATTTGGGAGGAAAACATTCAGTTTTTTGGCAGTTTCAAGCTTTTGGAGACAAACAATTTCAAGCACTCAAAGGACAACCATCTTCTAGATGTATTTTACTACTTGAAAATTATGTTGTAAATGTGAAATTTGAGAATTTAATTTGCTAGAAATTATTGTTATGTAATTTACTATTTAGATTTACATTTGGTATCAATTAATGTCATACAAAAACAAATTAAACAAAAACAATACGCAGACAAGAATATAAATAAATATCACTTAGATTACAAATTTATTATTTAGCTATGATGCCCTAGAAGGGTATTACATCCTGGACCATTTCAGTAAACCAGAGTTGAAATGAAGTGTTATTCGTAGCCTGGATGTGCCTATATTTGGTGTGTTGGAGTTCTAGGTATGTCTACATCGGGAAGAAAGCCAAGGATTGTTGGTCATATTTGTAGTTCGGGGGTGGTTTCCATATCACCATGGTTAGCAAGAGCAATAACCAACTGTAGTGAAACTCTATATCAGAATATTGTGCTTCTAGGAAGTCACTGATGAATTCATTAAGCAGGTATCTTACCCAAGCCATATGGATTTCGTCAACACAGTGTTCTACGGTGACAACTACCCCCGTTGGCCATTCATCCCCATGACACTTACACAAAATTTTGCAAGCCAGTGGTTGCATGGAAAATTACACACTGGAATCATTTAATTATGTGATTACCACTCCTTTGGATCCTCTACGTGTACCATACTTAGAATACACATCCTCAGTTGATGCATCTTTATCCATTATAACAATGGTTGGATCTTTCTCCTTTTTTGTGAGGCTCATGGCTAGATCTATGGTGTTGACCTTGATCAGATATGGCTTGTCAAGCTAGAGGGACCCCCATGTAGATGGGTAAGTAAGAGTCGAATGCACTAGTTGATGGACTGGTTGTGCTCGAAGTGTGTGCAATACAAAGACATTATCCCTTACCATTTTAAAGGCTTCGCCCAACCCTGGATGACCAATTTCTATCTTCCATCTTGTGATGTAACGATCTCTGCATATGCGTTGAATTGCAGGTCGGGGAAATGTTCTTCGTCCTGTATGTTATGCTCGACATATTTGAGTTTTGGGACCATTCCATACAGAGGTCCTTAGATACTTACATTATTCTATATTTTAGGCATGAGACTGAACTCGTCTTTTGACGCATGCACTTTCTGTCATGCTCAGGGTTTACTTCCTGGAGCCATTGTCTCTCTGGATTGTTGAGCTTGGCTGGTATCTGGTTTTGCTTCACTCTACTCAAGATTGCTAGTTTAATCTGATTGTGGAAGTCGTACGATGATCTTGCTTATTTTATTGAACTTCTGGCCTCAAGGGTATGCCAACTGTAATTTTTCACTGTCCAGGTCACTCCACATTTTGCTCTTGGCTCAATGCTCAACTCACTATGGAAAAATAATGGATGTGGGCATTGTGCGAGATGTTAAATACTCTCTAGGTAACTTCTTCCCCACAATACCCGACCAATGAGTGGGCTATTGCGTTTTATGCCATCATTAATGCCGACTTGCAGTGGTTTCCACTTTCATAACTGTCCTTTGCACGTGGAATAATTGTCATAAGGGTTGTTAATTTCCCATGTGCCCGTTTCCTATGCGAGCATTAACAAATTTCTTTTCATTGTCGTAATAGCTTGCACCCAAGTTGCCAACTGTCACCTCCAACTTTCATGTCCTGTGGGGTGTATGTGGTCATTTAATCCTTAATCCCTATCGAATATGTCGAATATGCTTGCAATTATGACCTATCCCATCAGTCCTTATTCTGGTAGCATACCTAATTTGTCCATATATTATCTCTATTCTAACCTAAATCCTATTCAAACCATGAGGGGTCGCGATGCTTATTTAATTGGATCCTGTTGATACACCCCTGCCATGGTTTTCCATTGAGTCACACTACCCTGCCATTCAGAACAATAGACGATACATGATCTGATGTCACCCTTTGCTATCATATTTTATCTAGTAGTTTGGAGAGTGATATTAGTATTGGGAGCATAGATTCTCCTCTCGACGCGATATTTTTTTTTGTACCTTATGGACACTTGTTACCCTTTGCATCCCCAATTGAGATCTTAGTAGGTCTCCCAACTCTAATCCAACCCATCACACTTCTTAATTAATTTGCATGCATATTCGAGTTGATATCTCATATATTTCATTCTACCATCTATCCAAAGCATCTTCTGAATTTGTGTCATAGGAGAAAACACTTCTCCAACTCAATTTTCCATCAGCTTTTGGATTGACATAATATTCTCTGTGCCCTGTGATGTTGTATATGTTTTCTAAGATTGACCTCTGCACGTCCTCATCCACAGGCTTGTTGTATATGTTTCCCTCATTTGGATCCAACAATGCAATAACGCACAAGGTGTCCATCTCAAAGGGCATTTTCCATTGCTTCAGGTTTAGCACTACATTGTTATCAAATGCCGAAACAATACTAAGAAGAGATGGATAGGGGTATGAGTCATCCATAATCTCATTCACCTCAAAGTCTATTTTGGTCTTTACCCCATCGATGTTCACTTCTACTTGTTCCAACCTACCAATAGGGTAGATCTTATATTGGTTGGCAAGCCTTAGCTAAATTGGGGTCCACACTAAGTTTGGTTTACCCATCGAATTGGATCCCAAGTCCAACATGACACCATCCATCTCATAACTTCTGAGCTAAGCTGTCATCTTTAATTCTCTTCTTGTGCGCTTATGTCTGCTCACCTGGAAAACATCCCGCTCTAGTAGTGGGATAGAAATATCTATAGTTGTCTCTTGTCCCCCCATACATCTCATTAACATGTGGGTCAGTTTATTTGTAGCATTAGGATCACTTAACAACTTAAGGAAACGACACAAGAAATCACTTACTTGATTTTCTTATTTGATCTAATGGTAAGTGTCGGGCCGCATTTTCTCTTGCACCACAGGTTGCATTTCTTCGTGCATTCATTATTCTTCCATTTCCTTATGTTCTTTCCATTATAACTCTTCATGCACACAGGCTTCATCCAACGATTTTTTCTTTGTGCATTTATTGCTTCACGCACACAAGCTTCCTCCAATGAATTGTATGTGGCTTGCTATAACTCTTTGCAAGCACACACTTCCTCTAGTGACCTCCGTGTCATGCATTTTAACTCTTTACATGCAAAGGCTTCCTCCAATGACTTTTGAGTTCCATGCTATAACTCTTCATGTGCTCTATCCTCCTCTAGAGCCCTTTGTGCATCACACATGACTTGCTTCTGCGACGCAATGTCAAACTTGGGAGGTGCTTGCACTGCTTTTTTGATCTTTCCTTCTACTTTCCAACCTGAACCTTCTCCTCGTTCTAGGTCCATTCCCATCAGGATGAATCCTTGGTTAACTACCTTTACATCGACTTTGTCCTTTGGTTTCTGACCTTCCAACGAATCCACATTCACCATATTGCAGTGCCCCTTCTTCGCTTCCCATTTTTCCAACAAGTCTGGGCAATCTTCTGTGACATTCTCTGGACTATGGAAATATCCACAGAGTGTGCACGGTTTGGTACATAAGCACAACAAGTGACCTACTTCACCACACTTAAAACAGGTAGGTGGTATTCCTCCACCACCATTGTATCCTCTTCCTCTTCCTTGTCCATATCCTCATCTCTTCCCCCCTTGGTATCCTCCTTTATCGAAGCCTCCAGGGTCTCCACCTTTTTGTTCTTCTTGGACCCAAAAATCATCTGCAGTGTTCTCTTGCATCAATTGTTCACATCATGGTGCATGGATTTGAAAAACTTGCAAAATGAGTATGCGTAGACTTCTGATACTTCCAAAGTGTTGGGAAATGGGGAGGTATATGGCCCCAATTGCCTATGAATCTTGCACCATTTGGTCTGTGGTCATGTTGGCAACAGATCTAGCACACCTATCGATGTTTAATTTCCTAGCGTGGGGCACTCATTTCTATTTTGACGTTCGGTGTGGCATGTAGCACACTAGATATTCTCGTGCATGACCTTGGTCTTAGCCATGTCTTGTAGCTACATGGTGAGATTTTCAAGCTGGGTTTGTACATGTGCTAGCCTTTCTAAAGTCTCACCACCTCCCAGTGTAGCTTCTAAGCACATTGCAATTTCCACAACCTTTGCTTGGGTCGTCACTTTTTTCTGGGTGAGGGGATCTCAAATATGAGGCAAGAGTCCAACAATAAACCATTCTCTATATTGGATGTCTTGAAGTTGAAACATTGGTCGATCCAAATTAATCTTGAACCGCTTGTCATAGTCCCTTATGGTTTCACCAATTAATTGCTTGATCTCTTTGAATTCCACGATGCACTGTGATTTTGACTTAGGTTTCTAAAATTCCCTAAGCATATATATCTTATGTCTAGTAAGGACCCGACCTATCCCCCCGACGCAATAGCGTTATACTTCTTGTACCACTTCAAAGCTCTATCTTTGAAGGTAGTCTCTAGCTTCACAATCTTTGTTGCTTCATTCATGATTCTCTTCACAGACCATATAGCTTCACACATGAACCAATGCTGCTATACATCGTCTTTTCCCATCCCATGAAATGCAGGAAGCATCAAAGTTGAATCTTAGTTCATCATACTTGATCTTGAACTATTTCTTCTCGACTGACTACTACTTTGTGTTGATGTTGATGGTCCTCCTAGCGAAGTATTGATGACTTCGACTTCTTCTTCACTCGTTTCTTCTTCTTCTCATTCTTCTACACTTTTTTATTCTACTCCTATGTCTGCACTTTCTTTGTTTCTTTATTCTCGGTGACAAATGTGCAAGGTGGGTGGTTCAAAGAGGGGGTTCCTCCATACTCTCTCATCTTCTTCTGTGAAGGATCTAAAAGATATCCCTATCTATATATGTGCAAGCCTACTCATAAATGCTAAGGTCTTTGCCCCTTCTCGGAGGGGTCCATCACTATCTTCTGCTACTTCTGTGCTACTTCTCTACGCCCCATCTTCCTCTAATGTGATTTCCTTTTTTTCTAGTCAACGGGGTCTGACTTCATGGTGTGCATCCCTACTCCCACTATTTATGGTATCCTCTCTTGATACCTTCCTCCTAATGTTGTGTCTCTTTGAATACCTTTCTTCTTATACGCTTCTCTCTCGAACAAACTCTCTCCCTCACACACTCATGGCGTGGTTACTTTTCTCTTCATCTTAGACCCGACTACTTATTATTCACCCCTTGCTTTCTATTCTCCACTTATTTTCTTAACTTGCCTCTTTAACTCTACTCTTCTTATGTATCTCTCAACTTTCTTTATCCTCTGCTCTTTCAGATCCATTCTTGGCTCACCTCATATTTTCTTTTTTCGGATCCCTTCTTTATTTATTCCCCCCCCTTATTTCCACCCCCCCTTCTCACTAGGGGGTTTACTTGACCATCCTATCATGCTCCATGTGAGTTATACCCTTCTCTACAAATAACTTTTTTATCCACAAAGGAATATCTTCCAGGAGTCTTCTTCTACGACCGACGACAAACTTTCTTTCAACAACGTTGAAGGATTTTCTACACTCGATAAAAAACTCATCCATATACCCTTCCTTAACCTGGTCGAACCATAATTTGACTACTTAGGACCACTTATTATCCATAGATTTCAACATATTGACCATATTTTGGTCCCGCGCTAGTGATTCTTGGGTTCCCAAGGCAGTGTTAATCAATGTTTCCCTCTTTATCCACTCATACAGTAAACAAGGAAACTTAGCAAAGAAAAATTCATGTATATTAGTATAGATGTACCTTTGTTTCCACCACTTGATGTTAATCTAAAGATTTCTAGTCTCATGTCACATGAACTCATCCTCCTTATGAGATACCCAGTCTTGTATCTTCTCCATGGAGGGTTTCCACCTCATTGTTTTCCTTCAACATAATCGTACAAAACCTTATGGTCTCGGTGATGGAACCATTTGTTGTCATGTATGTTTTTTATGGGGGTTATCAGATCCATGTTTTGATAGGATTTACCAACAAAACCCCATAGGAATCGACATATTTAATCTTCAAGAACCAAAGAAGGTCTCGCTTGAGATGCCATGAGAATCTCAGAGACCATAAGTATTGTGAACGAAGAGAATGAATAACATATCAAAGAAATATCCATCTACTAATCATTCATTCATTTGAAACTACCATAATATTACTACACATCATGTTGTAAATAGTGATACATTCAAACCATAACTCAACACAATAACTTTCCAACTCATTCACAACTTCGACCATGACCAGTTAGGTTGTCACAAAAACAATTACAAGATATTATAGAAGATATTCCTTGATTAGGCCTGCATGCAATCTCTTTAAGTCCCTTAAGTGTTGTACAAGATGCTTTGGCGCACACAATATCTCCTTGGTTGGCACAAATGCTAAACTTGGTGTCACATAGTGTATCTTATTGGGCGCGTCGGTAATATTAACTTTTGGCATGCGCATAGCTTCTGTAAAACCTTAGGTGCCAACAACCCCCATTAGTTGTAAGTTTTCCACATGGGCTCCTCCCAACCTACCTTTTGTATCACTACAATCACCCTCTTCATATCAATTGTTCCCTTGAACCTCGTTATTGATGTTTTGGCCTCCCTGTTGACCATCTCCTCCTTTGTCAACGAAATGTTCCAATGTTGGTTTCCCTCCACATGCCCCATGTTCTTATATCTTGTCAATGAAACCACCCTTTTTTCCATTGATTCCCCCATTCTTTACTAGAATTCAACCCTCCCATCAATGACCCTACCTATCGACAACCTCCATTCACACATCTCATGTGCCCTCCTTTTACATTTGGTCAATGATCCCTATTGAACATCCTTCCATTCGGTAGTTGTTGGTCACTTTGCTAACACTTTCCCCATCATTTCCATCTAAGCTAGACATCGCCTTTTGTATGCAATGCATGTTGTGTGGCCTATTAGCAAACATCACATAAGTTCCATGTATCCTCCCACCACCAAGTTAGCACCACCATTGATTCTCAACACAAATCTTCACTATTGGAGCTCTACCAAATGGCTTGTTCATTGATCACCAAGTCATGAATTCATACTATCACTTCATGTACCATACATCCATATCAAAGGGCATGTTTCCATAGCAACACTTAAACAATTTCCACATCCGCAACCAAGCCATTACCGCCAAGTTAGTTATATGGCCTTGCCACATCATTTATATGAGACCTACCACATCCATTATACAACAACTACTACATTAGTTGTACAATGCTTTCCATGTCAAAAAATTGACATGCCAGTGCCCCATCACATCAAAACATATAATCGGTTGTCACATCGGTGCCTAACATGTAAATCTAGTTAGAAGGCCACACCATTCATAGTGAACATATAGTGAGAACCTAGTCATCCCATGTCACAATATTTGGGAACCCACTTGTTGGATAACTAGGGAATTAGTAGATCAAGGAGCTATACATTCCAAGAAGAGGTGGTGTCTAAAGACACTATTACAAAACTTATGAACAAGTGAGCATAGTTCAACATATAATAAGAAACATAAAGAACCAAAAACATTCCATGATATATCAATCCTTGAGACCATCTATATATAGCACCAAAGTATAACTAACTTCCTTGAAGTGAGGAAGACATGGTCAAATTTGTCCGGCTAGGCCGTGTAATGAACTCCTCGAGTTCTGCCTCAACTTATGTACCGGTTGAGTATCATGGTTGACCCGACTGACCAATTGAATGCCCGATGGACCACTCAATCAACCTCTTACTCAACTCTCCTAGTTTATTTTGACTGTCCACTGTCTATCTCTAGAATATTTAGATGTACAGTGAACATGTTCTTACAACACCCTCCCATTAGCTTAACTCTATGGAGATTTAAGAGGTGAAATTAACTTCTTTGTACATACTGCCATACTTGCAACTTCTCGAAGCCCAAGCACAAGCCAAAGTTTAAAAAACTTAGCTTCTATTAAAGGCTTCGTAAACATATCAACAACCTAATCATCCATCCTACACTAGATAAGAGACATAACAACATCCTATACCAACTATCTCAAAAAATGAGCATGAAACTCCATATGCTTCATCTCATTGTTAATGATTGGATTCTCAACCTTCTATATTGCATTTTGATTGTTACAATACACTGTAGTCAATTCCTCACTAGAAATAAGAGTTCACCCAAGAGAGTATGAATCTACACTATTTGTGCCAACATTAACAACACCATGATATTCTTCTTCTATGGTTGAAAGAGAGACCAACATTTGTTTTTTACAAGACAAGATGACGAGTCCAAAGCTATTATGAAACACATAGCTAGAGGTAGGTTTTTTATAATCTCCATCTCTAGTCAAATATAAATAAGTGTAGTCGACCAGTTGGTTTTTGGCATTGCAATACTTTATGCCAAGTTAATAAGTGCCCTTGATATAACAAACAACCTTCTTTGTGGCCTTCAAGTGAATCTTATGAGGGTATTGCATGAATTAGGAGACCACACAAACAACAAAGGAAATATTGGGTCAATTGTGATTTAGATAAATAAGGTTACCAACAAACTTCCTATAAAGAGTAGCATCCAATTTCAAATAATCACATGCTTTTGTCAACTTAGCTCTTGACTGGCAAGGTGTAGAACACAATTTACAATCTTCCATATTAAACCTCTGTAATAGATTTAGTACATGTTTAGGTTGAGAAAAAAATATACCATCATCAATTTGTGAAACTTGATACCCAAAAATAAATGCAACAAACCAGGGCCAGTCATCTCAAATGTTTTTGCTAATTATATATTCAAACCCAAGATTAAATCAACATGACTTCCAACAATGAATATGTCATCAACATATAATGCAACAATTAAACTTTCACCATTTACATGTAATACATAGATACTGTGATCTAGTTCACAATGTTGGAAACCAATATTGAGAAAAAACAATGAATCTTCTTATACCATGCCCTAGAGGGTTACTTCAAACCAGAAAATAATTTCTTCAGTCGACATGCATGGTTGCCATCCTTCTCAAAGTTAGGGGATTGCTACATAGAAATATTCTTAGTGATATCACCATGTAGGAAGGTACTTTTTACATCCATCTAATGTACCTCATGTTATGTAACATCCCTTTCTATTGAGCACACTTTATTGACTTATTCTTTGAGGATATTTGCGTGCAAGTGATCCAATTATGGTACATTGTGATTTTGTTTCGATTATGGATTATACATGATGATGATGATGTATTGTGACTTATTGTTATTTTGATGTATATGTATTGGCATATGCTATTGACGAGTTTCCCTAAGTGTGCAGGACATATGAAGGGTTATGGATGTTGATGGCATCAAGGAACTTCCTTGGACTATGGATTGAGTCAAGTAGTGGATTGGGTTTGTTTGAGTATTTCATTTTACGCACGTGTGACATATGATTGATTGCAGTATGGATTATGTATATGCTTATTGACAATGTTTTTGTCAGTGGATGCATGCTTGATGATGCTTTCTAATCCGACTCACATAAGGAGTAAAGGGGTCATGCACATGAACCAGACATTGAGGGAGAGGTGTGGCATCATCCCTATCACAACCTTCTAGCACTCCCGTCGCAGTTTGAACTGTAGGTTAACAATTACCTAGTTTAAGAGATCCATGATGTCGTGAGGGCGGACTGAGACAGTTGCTCACGAAGATATATAAGGGGTGCACAATAAGACAATGTCCTTATTCCTTAGAAGCCCTTAGTCTCTTACAAGGTCGACCGAATGGAGTGTTGAATCCAAGGGTCAGACAAACTTCCAAAACCAGTTTAAGGCGAGTGGCACCCTTGGAGCACAGAGGTGCATCTTGAAGGGCACGTCACGTAATTAAAACTTGAGTCAATAAATCTAGGTGGCCTAGAAAACATTGAAATGATTGGACCTTGTTCGAATAAAATAATTAAGTAATGGTAAGTTATTAATTGTAAAGCCTAACAAAATTCTAAGCATAAGCCCAAGAATAAGTCTAAGTCTAAATTTAAATAAAGGACTAAATGAATTATGATAAGTTAAAATATTTGAGAATATAATCAAACTCTAGGAAAAAAGGGAATACAATTTAAAGGTTGGATAGTCCCTCTGTCTAAATTTATTATCTAGTATAGACTCCAACCGATGATTGTAACAAATCCAGTTCCCTTCATTAAATTTTGGCGAGGGAGCATTATGGCTTGGATATCGTTTTACTTTAGCCCAGTCGCACTTTGATTTTGTTGGACTTAATTATTACACTTGTATCTCTCGATATCTCTAATAGATCCTTGCCAAGTTGAGTCGGTTCATCCGAGCATACAATTATGTGGTTGGTCATCTTAGTCACTAACTCGCCAAGCCGTCTTATCATCTAGTAACCTTGTTTTTGTTTTTGTTAAGAAACTTGTTGAGAAAACCCACCAGATTCATTGAGGAAATGATTTTTTGTTCTAGATTCATGATCTTAGACTAAAAGTTAATTTTTAATTTATATATATAAAAAGAACATCAATTAATATCTCCTTTATCCGATTGTTCTCGAACCCACCAGAGGGAATCGACACCGGGTAGTTGTTGATATCGTGATGCTTTACAAAGGTCGTTAGACCTATATTATTGTATGTAATAAACACCATCGTGAAGTCTTAACAATTTTTGTTTAATGTTGATTAATACTTAAAACTAGAGAAGATAGACTCCTACTCGTTTCACAAGAATACTTATTTTAGAATGCTCTTATAAATAAAATTAGAGCTAGTAATTGGGGAAATCTGGTGTAATGTTCATTCCTAATTAGAATATAAGTTAGGATTGTTTTTGGAATCACTATAATTTACCATGTAAKTCTTGTGTTACACTTGTCTAGATGATGAATAATTAAGGTTTACTRGTATTYTTTAAGGGAGAAACTTGTTATTGTTTAATTTAAATTATATGTGGTAATCTAATGARAAAGKGATTTGTATTTGTTAATGTTACATTTAAATTATTTATGGCCTTCTTAATGAGAAGGTGAATTTGTATTTGTTAAATGTTGAATAAATCATATATGGTATTCTTAATGAGAAGGTAAATTTGGATAGATATTGAACAATAATTATTTTTATTTTATAGAGAAGGTACATTTGTCTAGATAATGAATAATTACTCATTTTCTTGTATTCTTAAGGGAAAAATTTGTTAAATGTTGAATATAAGATATTGCGGTATTCTTAAAGAGAAGGCACATTATCTAGATGATAATAAACAATGTTGTCGTAATTCTTAAGGAAATGAAAACTTCTGCCCAGAATAATGAGTCATTGAGTGAGTT